>CAUYRT010062625.1:0-27319 GCA_963574885.1 Lepilemur ruficaudatus | reverse complement strand
CACAGCAACCTCAAACTCCTGGGCTCAAGCAATCCTTCTGCCTCAGCCTCCCAAGTAGCTGGGACTACAGGCATGCGCCACCATGCCCGGCTAATATTTTCTATATATTTTTAATTGGCCAATTAATTTCTTTCTATTTTTAGTAGAGACGGGGTCTTGCTCTTGTTCAGGCTGGTTTTGAACTCCTGACCTTGAGCAATCCACTCGCCTCGGCCTCCCAGATTGCTGGGATTACAGGTGTGAGCCACCGTGCCCGGCCGAAAATTGATTTTTTTAGGGATTTATTCTTGCTGCTTCTCCAGTACCAAACAAAATAATCTAATTTCTTTTTATTCATTTATTCACTCATTTATTCATGTTTAATTTCATAAATATTTATTGAGTGCTGATGATGTCATAGTTGGAGGTCCCCAGACACTAAGGCATATATTGCCACCTTTCAAAACTTGCTGTCTTAGTAATTCCCTACGAATGCAATTTTCTTTTCTTTTTGGGTTTCTCTATCCTTCCAGGCCTGGAGAAGAAACCAGGGAGGGAAAAGTAAAAGTTTCATAAGGGGTCTGTATGCTGAAAATGAGAAAATCCTATCACTGGGGATTCTCTTTGGCCATAAATGAGATGATCCACTTCTACTCTCTTAAGGAAAATCCCTTCCCCTAAGCTTTCCAGAGGATGGAAGCTGGGTCTGGATATGACAGTTCCTTCTCTGTAATGCTTAGTCAGGTGTGATTTTTACAACTGCCTCTGAAAACAAATTACAGAAATTACACTGAAAAAGGTTCACAGTCTTAGGCAAAATGTCGCATTTTAAATTATAGACACATAAAGGATCTGGGGACAAAGATTCCATCTACCATCCTTGAATGTCAACATTGGATGTGAGATGCCAGAGAAGGTAACAGCGAAGTCGCTTGGCAAGCAGAAGGACTGTGAGGTGGGGGTGGCCCCACCTCCTACTCATCTGCAAAGATGGTGGCGTGAAAAGTTGGGGTGAGGCATTGCTAGGAGCAGAAACTCACTCCTCTATGAATTTGGCTACATAGGGGGAACTGCATTTGTAAAGGGGTCCCTGGGAATCCTGGGGATATTAGCACCTCCATTCCCACAGTGACTCAGCCTGGAAATCACTTTTGTCAAAGCCAGCGCCTTAGGCTACGGCCAAAATGCTCACCCCAGTGGATAGGGTACTCATTTGTCCCCATTTCCCTGGGACAGTTCCGGCTCATGCCTGCCACCCCAGCATAATTGCTACTGGCACTTTTCACTGTCAGAAGATTTCCAGTTTGGATGCGATATTAAATGACTACAGAGATGATTTTGCACCGAGTCATAAAGCCGCCTTTCTTACCACCCTCTAGCATGAACTTCCCTCAGGCTGCGTCTGCACCTACCCCAGCACCCACAGCAAACCTGCCATAAGTTAGGTGCTCAGGAGCTGCAGGTTGGATAAATGAACGAATGCATGAGTTTAGTTTAGAATATGATAATTCATAAAGAAATACAATCACTTTACAGCTTGCCCGTTCACCGAAGCTGTGTATTTGGGGGCTCCTCTTGCCACCTCTGCCTCCCCTCCAAGCTTCTCAGAAAGCAAGACTGTGATGTCAGAAGGCCTGGGGTGAGACGTGCTGGAATCCCAGCAAGCTGCAGTGACTCAACCAGAATGCACACAAGGCAGGAGCTGAAGATGCTGGTGTGCTGGCTTGGTACTTCCCTGGTGGAGCCTCTTCATCTGGGAGGACACCAGTCACAGGCAGCTGAGGAAAATGCATTCTCTGGATTCTAGAGAGGATAGTTCTGTAAAGGGTGTGTATGTGTAGGGAGTGGGAGGCGGCAGTTGTGCAGATGTGAGGGAAACCCAGAGAGAAAATTACTGTAAAAAACATTTTTGTTAAGTAGCAAAACCAGCAGCTGGACCAGATTAGCTGTTCTCTTTCTTATTTTTGGACTTGGAAAGAAAATGTGCAAAATAATTCCTGTTTTGGAGAAAAGTAGAGAAGGCAGTTGGGGGTGGGTTGTGGGGAGATGGGACTGTGGACCAGGACAGGGAAGCCAAAGGGACAGAGGGTCTAGGGGGCTCCACTCCTCCCCTGGGGGCATGAGGACACCAACCTGCTCCCTCTCTTCCTGGAGAACATGGGGGACCAGGTCTCTGCTCAGCTGCTGAGCAAAGCCTGGGGGACAAGTGCTAAACCTGTGATTCTCACGGGGTGACAGCTGAGGCCAGAAACTCAGGGACACAGCCTAGGTGTGGGCCAGCAAGGCAGACCCACCAGCCCACCTGCCGGCCCAGTCTCCTCTCCCTACCATATGCGTGATGTTCCCCTGCTCTGATCTTGACTCTGGTCAAAATCTCCCAGCCAAGATCCAAGGGACTCACTCCTACTTGCTGCAAATGACAGATAAGAAGGGGCATGGGCTCATCCCACAGGGAGGTGTCACCCCACTGGAGGTGTCACTGCACAGGGAAGCGTCTCTGAGGGTGACATTTCAGACATTCTGATGGGACAAACAGGGAAAGTATTTTGGAAATTACAAAGCCTCAAAACTCCTTACACTTTTGGTGGGAGTGTAAGTTGGTATAGACACTTTGGAAAGCTGTTGGCAATATTTACTAAAACCATGTGCACGTGCCCTAAGACCCAGCGAATCCACTCCTAAGAATATGTGAAAGAGCAGTAAGTAGGTATATGCTCACCAAAAAGTCAGAGCACTCCTTATAATAGCCCCGAATCAGAAACCACCCGAATGCACGTCAACAGTAGACTGGACACATGAATCACGCCACATTCACACAATGAGAACAGATCATCTCCAGCCCCCGCAGCGACGTTCCTGACCCTTACAAACACAGTGACCAGCCAAGAAGCCAGACACAAAAAGGGATCCAAATGCCTGATCATTTATACAAGGTACAGCACAGGTGAGACCAGTGGATGTCGGTAGAAGCTGGAATGATGGTTCCCTGGGAAGAGGGTCTTGACTGGAGGGAGGCACAAGGACCAACTGGGGTGCGGGCAGAGATCCAGGGCTGGTTACTTAGATCTGTGGAGTTGGTAAGCTTCCAAAGAGATGTCCACTCACATGTGTACTTTTCTGAATATTTGTCACATTTCAATTTAAGAAGGTTGAAGGCCTCCAATCATGTCCCCAGTTGTACTGTGTGTATGGCTGAACTTCGGCTGGGCTCTAGGTAGAAAGCCACCCCCAGTTAAGCTGTAACTCACTCCCCGAGTGAGGCCACAGACAGTCCCCTTTGTGCCACACCCCGGCATGGCCCCTAAGCATTTGGCTGAGCACACCCCCGTCCTCAATCCCCCTTGACGGGACAATTAGTCTCTGTTCTAGAACGGCCAGATGTAGAGATGACTTAAGTTGATTCTTGTCAGCTGGTCAGAGCTTTGTTTTGTTTGTTTTCATTCTCATTCGAGACAGTGCTTCAACTCCCAGCTCTGCGCCAAAGGTGGGAATACTTTGCCCAGCCAAGAAGACGCGGACCTCCGTGCGGTCTCAACTCCTTCAAGCAAATAGGAGACCTGGAAGGGCTGGCCCACGGCCCACGGCCCACGGCCCACAGCCACGCTCCGAGGCACGGCCAGGAAACCGATTCAGGGGAGTGAGTTCTCCCCGCTTTCAGCCCTTCCCCAGGGGCCCTCGCTACACGCTGGCTCACCTCATTGAAACCATCACCATCGATGGACCAGTGCCGCCTCCGTTTCTCATAGATTCAAGTACGCATAATTGCTGGACCAAAAGTGACTTTTCACAGGAATCTTAGGAACATGGCAAAAAAGGGCACACAGAGCTTCGTGTGACTGCCCTGAGGACTGGGACAGAAGCCACATTTGGTCAAGCCCATTGACTTCCCAGAAAAAAGGAAAAATTACCTAATCCCCTGCTGGTGTCAGAGAGGTCTCTGTCTCCTGTAATGGTTTCCATGTTCACCATCTTGGTCGTCCTCTTCTGCTGCTCCAAATGGGAACGATTGGTTTCTGAGGTAGTATGAAAAACCGATTTCTCACGGCCCACTGTTTTAGGCTCAGCCACAAAGTCACTTCAAACACACTTGTGCTGAAGAACGTGGACCCATTTTATAAAAGACAAAACAGCTTATTTATACAGAATTCCTAGCAAGAAGAATGAAAACATATCTCTGGCATGTCAATAAAAAGACACTTTCCTAGCCAGATAAGGCAAGGCCCCAGAGTAGAAATTCCATTTTGCTGACTCCTGACTGTTAAAGATTTTGTTTTATAACCATCACTGACTGTTGTCTAGACAGGACCAGCTACATAATTTGCAGCACCCAATGTACAGTGAAAATGCAGAACCCCCTTTTCAAATATTATTATGATTACAAGACACTGACAGCAAAACGTGAAACCATGCCCAGGGCTGGCCCTGTGCGCCTGGGGCTGGCCCTGTGCACCTGTACAGGTTGTGTTTAACCTGTGAAGCTGGCCCCAGGTGTAGGTGCCCCTGTGGATCTTCCTTTAAGATTGGAAAGAAGTCAAGAATGTTGTTAATTTACACAATAATGGAGATCCAACGGGGGTGGGGGGGAAGTAAGAAGATTGGATTTAAGAGATTATGTAATTATTTTCAGATATGACATCGCTGGAAAAACCTAATAGAATCAACAGGAGAATAAAACTAGCAAAGCTAATAAGAAAGTTCAGCAAGTTTGCCAGATCCAATGTCAAAACAAGAATATAAACAGGTTGAAAGAGTCAAGATAGAGAACGGACTTGTAAGGAGGACCACTTTGGAGAGCTGCCGCTGTCTCATCCTTAGGAGTTGGAGGGAAAGGAGAGTCCTACCTCCTGTGCATCTGCCGAGAGAGAGGGCTTCAGTGCAATCCTTGGACGATTTGTGTCCCCTGGAGTTTAGAGCACCCTTTGCTGGGTCTACACAGGTGCGATGGATCCCCAGGCAAGAGGCTGGAAGCCTGCAGCTACAGGGCCAAGAGCGAGCAGTGGACACCTTGGGGAAGAACCTGTCCTCCCTTCTGATGGCAAGTGCTAGCCACCCAATGGTGGGACACAGCGGTGGAAACCTGGATGGGAATGATTTGCATGTGGTAGCTTAAAAAGGGATTCAGCCCAAGAGAGCTATCAGGAACAAAGGGACACCTTACGTAGAGAGTTCTGTGTAGAGCAGATTCTGACCATGGAGCTGGAGAATGTGGGATGCTAGTTTAAGTCTGGAGTTTAAGTGTTGTGTTAACCAGTAAAGCCGTAGTGCCAAAAAGCCAGGACTGTACCCCTGGCTCTGCCACTCATGTGCTCTGTGAAACTGTGCAAATCCCTTAACATCTACAGGCAAGCCTTTTCCCCCTTTGTGGATTTACTATTATTCTCACAATAATATCTTCCTACCAGGTGACAAATAGCAAGGTAATGAGTACCTCCGATAATCACTGCATGTGGGTTGCAATCACGAAGCATCTTTATTTTGGGGTCCTGCTATTTCTTTAAATTTGTTCTGTGGGGATAGTTACTTTCTGCTCCCGGATCAAACTTAGGGCAAGTCTCCTGGGTTTTGTGATCCCTTTCAGGTTCTAAAAGGCAGTCGCAGCTCAATAATTCATATTTTCAGTCCAGTGAAAACGTTTGAACTTCACACTTTATCCATAGTTTCGGCTTCTGCTCATTCGTTCATATCTTGGGACTGGAGCTGGGTGGCTGCTGCGGTGGCCCAGGTGGTGACTTTGAGTTCTTGAGCTCTGATTGCACCAACCCAATCTTGTTAATCATGCTTTCTGATGCCTCTGGGATCAAAGTGTGGGAAACAGTGGGGAGAAATGGCACGAAATTTCTTACTTGACCAACACTGTGTGGCCTAGAAGTGGCTTTCTGGTCTCAGCATTCTCATGGGGACGATGTAGTTTCCCCAGAGACATATCCTCTCTCCTGCCCCACCAGTGGGGAGAGATCTACAGTTTCTCCACTAACTATTACATAACACATGCTAGAAGGTAGTGTTTTTTTTTTAATTTTTTTGGTACATAACCTTTATTAAAGCAGCTCTTCTTCTACTCTAGTTTCTAAATAGTTATTTTTAAAATTCATAAATAGATAAATGCTTTATCTGGTAGCTTGAGATATCCTCACAATTTTTAGATAAATTATTTAATCATAACACATTTTTAAAAATTCAGTATCTAATTGGATAAGCTACAATTTTGTTTTTATTTTCATATTTATGTTCAAAATGAAATGGACATATATTTCCTTACCTTATAATTTTTTTTTCTGATTTTTTAACCAATAGTGCATTAACTTCATAAAATAAGTGGGGCAGATTTTTCTTTGTTTCTGCTTTCTGGCGCAATTTATTTCATTTTATTATCATTTTATCTAGACTTTAAAAATTATTATTGTTTTGACATACGTATGCATTGTGTAATGATTATCACAATTAATCTGAACTTAATTTATTTAATATATATTCACTTTTTTGTGTCCTCTTCAATTTCTTTTATCAGTGTTTCATGGTTTTCCTTGTGTAGATCTTTCACTTCTTTGGTTAAATGGATTCCTAGGTATTTTATATTCTTTACAGCTATTGTAAATGGGATTGATTTTTGATTTCTTTCTCAGATTGTTCACGTTGACCTATAAATGCTACTGATGTTTCTATGTTGATTTTGTATCCTACAGCTTTACTGAATTCATTTATCAGTTCTAACAGTTTTTTGATGAAGACTTTAGATTTTTCTAAATATAAGATCATGTTGTCTGGGAACAATGCTAATTTGACTTCTTCCTTTCCAATTTGGATGCTTTATTTCTTTCTTTTGCCTAATTGCTCTGGCCAGGACTTACAGTATTATGTTGAATAATAATGGTGAAAGTGGGCAGCCTTGTCTTGTTCCAGACCTTAAAGGAAAGGCCTTCAATTTTTCCCCATTCAGGACGATATTAGCTGTGGATTTGTCATATATGGCCTTCATTATTTTGAGGTGTGTTCCTTCTATACCCAGTTTGATGAGGGTTTTTGTCATAAAGGGATATTCAATTTGTTCTTAATTCTGTTAATGTGATGTATCACATTTATTGATTTGCATATGTTGAATTATCCTTGCATGCCTGGGATGAATCCCACTTGATCATGAAGAAAGATCTTGTTAATGTGTTGCTGAATTTGGTTTGCTAGTATTTTATTGAAGTTTTTGCATTTATGTTCATCAGTGATATTGACTTCTGGTTTTCTTTTTTAGTCGTATCCTTGTCTGGTTTTGGGATGAGGATAACGGTGCCTCTTAGAATGAGTTTGAAAGTATTCCTTACTCTTCAATTTTTTTTTGAAGAGTTTGAGTAAAATTGATATTCGTTCTTCTTTAAATGTTTGATAGAATTTAGCAGTAAAGCCATCAGGTCTTGGGCTCTTCTTTGATGGGATGCTTTTTATTACAGCTTCCATCTCATTGTTCACTATTGGTTTGTTAAGGCTATTTCTTCATGGTACAATCTTTGCAGGTTGTGTATGTCCAGGAATTTATCCATGTCTCCTAGGTTTTCCAATTTATTGGCATACAGTTGTTCTTAATGCCTCTAATGATTCTTTGTATTTCTGTGGTCTCAGTTGTTGTCTCCTTTTTCATTTCTGATTTTATTTACTTAGGTCTTCTCTCTTTTTTTCTTAGTCAGTCTAGCTAGAGGTTTGTCACTTTTGTTTGCCTTTTCAGAAAACCAACTTTCATTTCTTTAATCTCTGTATACATTTTTATTCTCAATTTTTAAAATTTCTGCTCTGTTCTTTATTATTTCTTCTTTTCTACTAATTTTGGGTGTATTTTGCTCTTGCTTCTCTGTTTCCTTAGGTGCATCATTATGTTGTTTATTTGAAGTCTTTCTACTTTTTTGATATAGGCATTTATTGCTATAAACTTGCCTCTTAGTACTGCTTTTTACTTTATCTATAGATTTTGGTATGTTGTATTTCCATTTCATTTGTTTCATGAAATTTTTAAATTTACTTCTTAATTTCTTCATTGACTTTTTATTGGTCATTTGGGAGCATGTTTTTAATTTCCACGTATTTGTTTAGTTTCCAAGGTTCATCTTATTATTGATTTCTAGTTTTATTCCATTATGGTCAGAAGAGATACTTGATATGATTTCTACTTTTTTGTATTTGTTCAGACTTGTTTTATGGCTTAAGACATGATCTATTCTGGAGAATACTTGCTGGGGAAAAAAGTGTATTCTGCAGCAGTTGGATAAAATGTTCTGTACATGTCAGGCCTTTGGTCTAGTGTATAGTGTAACTCTGATGTTTCTTTGTTGATTTTCTGTATAAATGACTTAGGCACTACTGAGCATGGGATGTTAAATGCTTCTAATACTATTGCATTGCAGTCTATCTCTCTTATAAATAGATAAATTATATCTATTAATATTTACTTTATATACTTGGGAGCTGCAGTGTTGGGCACATAGACATTTATAATTATTTATATCCTCTTGCTGAATGGACCCCTTTATCACAGTCACCTCCTGTGTCTCTTTTTATAGTTTTTGATTTGCAGTCTATTTTATCTGATATAAATATAGCTACTCCTGCTTTTTTTGGATTCCAGTTGCATATAATATCTTTTTCCACCCCTTCACTTTCAGTCTGTGTGTCTTACTAGGTGAAGTGGATTTCTTGTAGGCAGGACATAGTTCAGTCTTTTTTCTTTATACATTCAGCTACTCTATACCCTTTAATTGGAGAATTGAGTCTATTTACATTCGGTGTTATTACTGATAAGTAAGGACTTACCACTGCTATTTTGTTGCTTGTTTTCTGATTATTTTGTGACTGTTCTCTTCTTTTCTCCTTTCTCACTGTCTTCCTTTGCAGTTAAGTGATTTTTCTCTGGTAGTGTGTTTGTGTTTTAATTCATTGCTTTTTTATTTTTAGTGACTCTATTATTGATTTTTGAGTCTTACAAGAGACATCATATAGATATAACAACTTATTTTAAAAAATATGGGGCCAAGCACAGTGGCCCACACCTATAATCCTAGCACTTTGGGAGGCTGACGTGGGAGGATTACTTGAGGCCAGGACTTCAATACCAGCCTGGATAACACAGTAGACCTCATCTCCACAAAAATTTAAGAAATTAGCCAGGTTTGGTGATGCCTACCTAGAGTCCTAGCCACCTGGGACAGGAGAATCCCTTGAGCCCAAGAGTTCAAGTTTACAGTGAGCTATAATCATGCTACTGCACTTCAACCTGGATGACAAAGCAAGACCCTGTCTCAAAAAAATAAAATAAAATAAAAGTATGATAATTTACCTTAGGTCGCAAAGAATAGATACAAAAAAAAAAATTCTACATCTTAACTCCATCCTCCCAACATTTTTACTTTTAGTTGCCTCAATTTACATATTTTTATATTACCTATCTCTTAACAGGTTGCTATAGCTATTATTGTTTCTGATAGATATGTCTTTTGGTCTTCATAACAGAGTTATAAGTGGATTGCACAACACAATTACAGTATTTGAGTATTCTGGGTTTGTCTGTGTATGTAATTTTACCAGTGGGTTTTATACCTTGAAATGTTTTCTTTTGGAATATTAGTGTTTTGTTTTGTTTTTTTCTTTCAGATTAAAGTGCTCCCTTCAGTATTTCTTGTAAGACAGGTCTGGTAGTGGTGAATTCTCTCGGATTTTGTTTCTCTGGGAGAGACTTTATCTCATATTCATACTTGAAGGATAACTTTGTTGAATACAGTATTCTTGAATGACAGGGGTTTTTTTTCTTTTAGCACTTTGAAAATATTGTTCCACTCACTCCTGGCCTTTACAGTTTCCACTGAGAAGTCTGTTGCCAGACAGATTGAAGCTCCTTTATATGTTATTTGCTTCTTTTCTCTTGCTGCTTTTAGTATCCTCTCTTTGTCTTTACATTTAAGAATTTGATTATTATATGCCTTGGGGTAGTCTTATTGTGGTCAAATCTGACCTTGCTGTACCTATTTACACCTTTCTCAAGTTTTGGAAAGTTTTCTGTTATCACTTTTTTTTTTAATAAATGTCCTAGTCCTTGTTCTTGCTCCCTTTTGAACACCAATAATTCTTCAATTTCTTTTTTAGGTAATTTTCTATGTCTTGTAGGCAGTCTTTGTTCCTTATCATTCTTTTTTATTTTGCCTTCTCTGACTGAATATTTTCGAACAACCTGTCTTCAAGCACACCAGTTCTTTCCTCTGCTTGATACATCCTGCTGTTGAGAGCCTCTAATGAATTTTTCATTTCAACAAATGTTTCTCTTGGTTCCACAATTTCTGTTTGACTTTATTATTATTATTATTTCAACCTCTTTGTTAGACTTCTCTGATGAATTTCTGAATTGCTTTTCTTTGTTATCTTGGCAATCACTGAGTTTCCTCAAAACTGCTATTTTTGAATTCTTGATCAGAGAGCTCACATATTGCCATCTCATTAGGGTCAGTCACAGGTTCCTTGCTTTGTCCATTTCGAGAGGTCATGGTTCCTTGTTTGCTATTGTTTTGTGTGGATGTATTTCTATGTCTTTGCATTGAAGGATTAGCTATTTATTTCAGTCTTCTCTGTCTGACTTGTGTTGGTTTTTGTTGGATATATTTGCTTAGGGATTCTTTGCCAGTAAGTTGCTGTCTCCTTTTTAGCTCTAGGTGTCACCTTAAGCCCAGGTTCATCTCAGCTCTAGTAAATGATCAGAGTGTTGCTCATCCAGGATTGGAGAGATCCCAAAGGGGCTATCTTGACAGGGAAGAAAGGCTGGCTAGGGGTTTATGCCCAGGAGACCTGTGAAATGTATCTCTTAGGGCTTGGTGCTGCTTGAATAGCCACTTTGCTTTGGCTGAGTTACAGATCAGAGTTTCAAGGGATGAGAATGGTTGTCCCACCTCCCTCTTTCTCTACCTGTCCTCAGGGATATTTCTCCCTTCAGGCACTTGTGATGTTTCCTGTGGGTTGAGGCAGGGACAGGTCTCTTGCAAAGGAACCCAAGATTGTGGGAAAGCTGGTTGTCCACCTCAATCTCACTTTTCCAGTGTAGAAATCATGAGTTGGGTGAAAACTTTCTGCACACTTGGTGCTGAGCAGAAATGGGGGGAGGGGCATGGTGGATCTGAAAGTCCAATTCTTTTACCATCTGCTCAGAATTTTTTCACTTCTCTATGGCCACAGAAACTGCCTCATCCTCATATTTGAGTTCTTTGAATATTGCTGGTGGCAATTTCAGTGCTGTATATTTGTTTTTGGTTTCCTGTATGGAGTGAGTGAAACCAGTTTCTATACCATCATTTTGAAATCAGACTCTCCGGCAATTTATTTAAGATTAGAATTAACTGTTTCTTGAGAATTTGGAAGAATTCAACTATAAAACCATCTGGAATTTCTGGAGGAGGAAATATATTTAACTCCTAGTTTAATCTCTTTAATATTTACTAATCAATTCAAGTTCTCTACTTTTGTCCAGTGTTGATCTTGGTATTTTTGGGGTGTTTTTTTTTTTTTGGTGTTTATTCATTTGATTACATTTTCAAATATATACCTTTTAAAATAACAGCTTCATTGAAATATAATTCACATACCATAACATTCACCCTTTTAAAGTGAACATTTTCAGTGGCTATTCACAAAGGTATGCAACCATCACCACTATCTAATTTCAGAAAATTTTCATCAGCCCAGAAAGAAATCCCACACCCATTAGCAGTCATTTCCCATTCCCTCCTGCCCCAGCCCCTGAAAACCACTAATCTATTTTCGGTCTTTATGGATTTGCTTGTTTCAGACATTTCGTATAAATAGAATCATACACTATGTGGCCTTTTGAGTCTGTCTTCTTTTACTTATCATAATGTCTCAAGTTTCATCCATGTTGTAGCATGTATCATTACTTCATTCCTTCATATGGTTGTGTACTATTCCATCATGTAGATATTTTGTTTACCCACTCATCAGTTGCTAGGCATTCTGTTTACTTCCATGTTGAGCTGTTATGAATAATACTGCTATGAGCATAATTGTTCTTCAACAATTGTTCTGAGCTTCCTGGGTGCACCCTACTATCTTAGCCCCCAACACCATACACACACACGCACACTTTCTTACGATCACAGAACTAAAGGGCAAATGGCAGGCAGGGCAGAGGGCTCCTGGGTCTCTGCTACAGGACCACTGGCAATGTGTGCTCTGATTGGAGAGTGGCCAAGCATTCCTCGTTTTTAAATTATCAGTCTTGGGTCTTTCCATGCAAGACTTCATTTGAATAAAGAGCTCCACGGTGTTGAAAATGTAGGAAATCATCAATAATCCAATTCCTTCACGTTATATTTGAAGAAATTGAAATCCAGAAGAGTTAAGTCATTTGTTCAAAATCATACACATAATTTGTTCGAAATCACACACCTAATGAGTGACAAACTCTGGATCAGAAACTCTTTCTTCTTCCTAAGTCTAATGTGCTGCCCACTCTACTTAAATAAACCAAATCAAAAGGAAAGACTGTCAACAAAAACCAACAGTTACTTCTTTCTGATTTATGCCCAAATCTGGGCATGTTAGGGTCTGTGGGAATTTCTTTCCCAGAAAGATAAAACATAAAAAAGGGCTGGAAACAGAAATACTATCAGAGTTGTAATCATGCCAGAAACAGGTAAAATGAAAACAAAAACAAAACCCACCCCAGTTCCTCTGTCATATAATATTGGCTGTATTTATCCTAAAGAAAGCCTGATATGCGTTCTGTGAGGCGGCCACATCCTGTGAGAGCCTGGAGAGTCCATCTGAAGCAAATGATCTCCTCAGCGTTTGTTATGAGTACAGCTATTGTCTCCCTGCACATCTGTGGCTGCACGCCTGCGTCTGCTGGGTTGGAGCTACGGCCTGTGGTCTTGACTAGAAGAGCCTCTTTGGGGTGCTGTGTCTGCTGTAGATTATGTTTTTATTGTGAGTTTTCATGTGGATGGCCCAGAGCCAGCTGTACCCAAGGACGTCTTGGGGAATAGAAAGTAGACAGGGATTCTCTGGGAAGCTCAGAGGTGAAAGCTGAGAAGTTTCAACAAGATGCTGCCTCAGCAGAAGCACTTCCCCCCTTCTCTCTTCTATTTACCTTCCTCATCCTTTTCACAGCCTCTCTGTTTCTCAGAGACCATACCTTCTCCTAGCTATGTCATTGCCATGAAAAGAGTGCATTAATTCCACTGGAGTGCTCACCTCCTCCCTCCCCTAGCACGTGGGGCCTCAGGCTCTAAGCAGGCAGCTGGGGAGCAGAGCTGGCCTCCTCTGGGTCATACCTTGATACCTGGCGTGAGTGAATGGAGTGTTTGGGGATGCATGTGTAAAAGCCTTAAATTGTGTTTGGGGCAGATGGCACAAAGCAGTAACAATTCCCTTCTGAACACAGAGAGGCAAGCTTGAAGGAACAAAAAATCTGGGGAAATAAAATATAGATCTTCCATTCAATGGAATAGTATACAACCAGTAAGGACTGCATTTTGTAAGAATTTTAATGATGTGGGAAAATGCTTACAAAATAATATCAGGTGAAAAAGTCAGATACAGAATTGTATAGAGACTATGACCTTCAGGGTGTAAAAAATGTATGTGTATATACAGTGTGTATAATTTATGTTTTCTATATGCATATGTTCTTAGGACAAAAAAGTAACAAAAAAGTGTAAGGAAAAACAGAACCAAAATGTTAACATTGAGATTCTTTTTTCTGAGTTATGAGACTATGGCTATATTTTTTTCCTTATGCTTTTATGTACATTCTATCAAATAATAAACATTTATTTCTTATAATAATAAAGCTATTTTAAAATGATGAAATTAGAATGAACAGAATATTAGAGCTGAAGTTTTTATAGAAATCATGGGTCTAATCTACTTATATGCCAAAAAGTGAAAATGGAGGGACAAAGCTAAGTGACCTGACCAAAGTTCACATTGTAACTTAAGCTGGGTCCTAGAGCTTCTGGCTCTTGAGTCAACATTTGTCTACCATCTTGCTGCTTAAATGCCATTTTCTTATAATGTTATTAATGATGAGTGTGACCATTGCTACTATATGAAAATGCAATTCATTTTTGTATGTTGATTTTGTATCCTTCAACTTAGCTGAACTCACTTCTAGTGAACTCACTTCCAGGAGTTTTTGGGTTTTTTGTAGATTCCTTGGGATTTTCTACATAGGCAACCATGTCATATGCAAATAGCGATGATTATTTCTTTCCTTCTGATTTCTTTTTCTTGCCTTATTGCACTGGCTAGAATTTCTACTATTCTATATTGAATAAGAGCGGTGAGTATTGACATCTTTGCCTTGTTCTGAACTTAGAGGGAAATCATTAAGCCTTTCATTATTAAATATAATTTTAACTGTAGGTTTTTTTAGATGCTCTTTATTTTATTGAGGACATATGCCTCTATTCCTATTTTTCTTTTTTTGTTTAAGTGAACAATTAAATGATTTTTAGTAAATTTACCAAGTTGTACAGCTATTCACATAAATCAGTTTTAGAAGATTTTCTTCCCCCTATTAAGTCCCCTAATTCCCATCCCCTACTACATTTCAAGCATGCCCCTCCCTGTCACAATGCTCTCCATATCCCTCAACTATGGGTCTATGCCCCAACCCCTGAATCCCTGGTGGACACCACCACCATTTGAGTACCATAGTGTTAATCAGTCAGTACCAATTTGATGGCAAATACATGTGGAGCCCGTTCTTCCTTGTGTCACCTTGCTTCGAATAATGGGCTTGAGCACAATCCAGGATAATATAAGCGGTGCTAGCTCACTGTCGTTTCTTAAAATTGAGTAGTATTCCATTGTAAACATACACCAAATTTTAATAATCCACTCATGAATTGCTGGGCACTTGGGTTGTTTCCACGACCTGGCAATAGTGAATTGTGCTGCCATAAACATCTGGGTGCAGATGTCTTTATTATAGAATGTCTTTTGCTCTTTTGGGTAGATGCCTAATAGTAATGCACCATAATTTTAAAAACCAATCCACACTTCCTAGGCATTGCCAATATTTTGCTCTTCTAAACGATGCTGTGATGAACATCCCTGTCTGTGCATTTCTGAGCATTTGTGCAACACACTCCATAGCATACGTTGCTAGAAGTGGAGTGGGGAGTTAAAGTAGCTGCAAACATTTTAAACATACAACGTGTTCAGTGACAAATTACCTTTCAGAGAGGATACGTGGATTCGTGTTCCCACCAGTGGGACTCTTTCTGAGAAAAGCTGAAAAAGCACCATTTAGAATAATCCCTTTCTTCTTTCATTTTCCTCTGACTCCCTGGCACTCGTTTTGATGTCTGTCCCTCTTAATTTTGGGGTTTGCAAACTGTCCTTGGCTCCTGTGGTTTTGAGGCCCTCTGGATGTCCTCCTAATGTTTTAATTGTTTAAAAATGACTTTATTGAAGCATATTTTGCATATCATATATCACTTTTTTGAAGTGTACAATTCAATGATTTTTTATTAAATTTACCAAGTTGTCCGTCCATCACCATAAATCAGATTAGAATATTCTTGTCTCAAGATCCCTCATGCATATTTACCGTGAATATTCCTTTCCCTCTTCTCCATTCTTGCCCCAGGTAAGCAGTAATCTACTCTCTCTCTGTCGCTTTGCTGTTTCTGCTATTTCATATACATGGAGTCATACAATATGTGGTCTTTTGTCCCTGGCTTCTTTTAATGAGCACGATGTTTTTGAGGTTTTTCCCTGTTGTAGCATGTATGTACAGGTAGCACATTCCTTTTCATTGCTCGATAGTTTGCATTATATATATAGACTACAGTTTACCTACTCATTCACGAGTTGATGGACATTTGGATTGTTTCCAATTTTTTGAAATTATGAATGATGCTGCTAAGAACATTCATGTACAAGTCTGTGTGCACATTTTCATTTTTCTTGCGTAGATACCTAAAAGTGGAATTGTTGGATCATATGGAAAATTCATGTTTTGCTTTTTTTTTTTGGTGGCAGTTTTGCTCTGTCGCCTTGGGTAGAGTGCAGTGGCATCATCATATCTCACTGCAACCTCCTACTCTGGGGCTCCAGCGATCCTTCTGCCTCAGCCTCCCGAGTGAGTACCTGGGACTACAGGCCTGCACCACCATGCCTATCTAATTTTTTCTATTTTTGATACAAAAGGGGTTTTGCTCTTGCTCAGGTTGGTCTTGGACTCCTGACCTAAAGCAATCCTCCCACCTTGGCCTCCCAGAGTGCTGGGATTACAAGTGTGAGCCACCACACCTGGCTCCCATGTTTCACTTTAAGAAATTGCCAGACTGTTTTTCCAAAGTAGATGTGTCCTTTTATATTCCCACCAGCAATGCATGAGGGTTTCTGGTTACCCACATCCTCACCAACATCTATTATTGCCTGTCTTTTTTATTATAGTCATTAGTGGGTATGAAATGGTATCTCATTGTGGTTTTAATTTGCATTTCCCTAATGACTAATAATGTTGAGCATTTTTATGTGCTTTAAATTTTTTAAAATTAAAGATATCCGTTGTAGAAAATTAAAAATATACTAACTCAAAGAAACAAAATCCCTTATATTTCCACAATCTTGATATAACCATTGTTACTATCTGTTATGTTTTTTCAGTAATATGTGTGTCTTTTTTACACACTGGTGTCCTGCTATATATACTGTTCAGAAAATGGTTCTTCCACATTTCCTTATATCATTAGATATTCTTCTATAACTCTGATTTTAACCTCTCCCTCTTCAATATAATCATGCTAATCATTCTTAAAAGTGAACTTTTTTTGTGGAATCCCAATATACAAATGGGAAAAAGAGCTTCTCTGAATAAAGGTTGGGTGGAGTAAGTCAGGCCAGACACCTCCTTGTTGCTTCTGAAAGCCAGTTTTCAAATTGCTTTTACATGTTATTTTTAATGGCTGCAATTCTGTACTGTTGGACATTGAGATTACGAAGTGGCTAAGAAGGTAGGAGCCGGCCTGCTGGGCTCTGAGTCCCAGCTCTGCCAGGTATTAGCAATGTATTCAACAGCGCACTGGGTCTTGGTTTCCTTGTTGGTAAAATGGGAGTAATAATAGTACCCACTGCCATAGGAGAGCTCTATGGGCATATGTGCGTGATTACAATGATTTTGCCTACCTCAGTTTTGAGTTACTTAATTTCATATTTGTATAACACAAAATTTAAAATTAATAACTTTTTAAAGAGACTTGAATATGCTAATAATCATTGCTTCTCTCAGTAGGCCACATGAACTGATCAGTGGGCTGGTTCAGAGCGAGAAAGATTATACTCTTAATTCTCAATATACGGATAGGAGGTCCTGGAAAATTTACCTTTAGCATTGTGACAATTTCTACAAAGGCATTTTTTGCTGATTTTGTGAAATGAGAGATTGAAAGAAATGGTATTACCTTTAAATTCAGGAAAAAACTATTCAAAATGTTAACTAATGTGTCCGTAACATAACATTTGACCATCATCTGCCTCAGAACACTGGTGCCGCAGCAGTGTTTCTTCAAAAAAGATTTTCGAGAAAAGAGTTTTCTCCCAAAGAAGAGTTCTAATACCAACATGCGTGTCTTGTTTTGGAAGGCGATAGCTCCTACAATGTTTGCTGTGTATGTTTTACAACACGTATTCATATTTAAACCATATGTACACTTTAAGTTGCTTCCTTTTGACTTTCCCTGAGACATAGATTTTTCAATGAAGGGTTTGCTGACTAAATGAACAATGGACTGTCCTTTACTTAGATCTGTTTGTATGTCCTGTGCCGTAGTAACAGTTTATCGCTTTTGTCATATGAATCCTGCATGCTTGCTGCGTTGCTAGACATTTTGTAATTTTTGGTTAATATTATAAATGGAATGTTTTGCTCCATAATCCCATTACATTTCCAACTGGTTATTATTGATATGGTTGATATGCAAATAAAGCTGAACTGCCACAGGGCAGGTTTCAGTAGTGTTGCATTTAGTAGAACACAAGGCTGATATTCAAAAGCATTGAAAAACAGTTAAACTCTTTCCTGAAGGCTCACAGAATGGTGGAAGGGGACCATTACATTGCACAGCTCGCAGCAGAGCAGGCTAAATGCCTCTTCATTGGGCACCTATCCTGCCAGCTGTGAGTCTCCCTTCTCTCTCTAGGTTCCTCTTCCAGAGCTATTCTGCTCTTCCTTGGGTAGCTCCAGGCCCTTTTGCATGTTACCCAAAGTAGTATTTCTAGTTTTATTCCAACTCTGCCTGTCTATCCATTATTCTGATCAGCACCACCCAGGATGAGACCCTTGGTCACTGGAGCAAAAAACCATCCTGTATCAGTTATCCATTGCTGCATGACAAATGACCCCAACCTCAGTGCCCTCAAACATGGGTTATTATCTCATGCTATCTCTGAGACAGCAATCCAGGAGCAGCTTAGCTGCGTGGTTCTGGTGCAGACTCTCTCGTGAGGCTGCAGTCAGGCTGCTGACCAGGACTACGGTCATCTCAAGACTGAATTGGTGGGGAAGAACGGCGTCCAAGCTCTCCCACTTGGCTGCTGGCAGGCCTCAGGTCCTTGCTGCTTATGGTTCGAATGTTTAGTTCCCTCTACATTTATATGTTGGAGGCTTAATTCCCAATGCAACAGTGTTGGGAGGTGGTAACTAATTGCTGGCGTTTAGGTTATGAGGGCTCTGCCCATGTGAATGCGTTGATGTCACTGCAGACAGGGCTTGTGGGAATGCGATTTCTCTCTTTTGCTTTTCTGCTCTATGAAGACACATGTTCCTCCCCTCCAGAGGATGCAGCATTCAAGGCACCATCTTGAAGCAGAGAGACTGAGGCCTAATCTACCGGCACCTTGACCTTGCACCTCCCAGCCTCCAGAACCGTGAGAAATAAATTTGTTTTCTTATTTCTTTATTAATTAATCAATCTGTGGTGTTCTGTTGTAGCAGCACAAGATAGACTAAGACACTTGCTATGTGGGCATCTACATAGGCTAAGTGTCTTCATGATAAGGTAGCTATTAATAGCTTTCCCCAGAGGAAGTGACAAGAGAGAGAGACCCCATGGCAGAAGATGGGGGAGTGGAATTAAACCTCACTTCTTGAGGGAAGTATTAAAGAATTGTGGACATAGCTTTCAGACCATCAAGAATTCTTTTTTTATAGTGGGTTGGGAAAGAATGTAAATTATTAGGCTATTTTTTCAGACTTGGCATGCATAAAAAGCTATTGGCTATTGATTTCTGTGTTTGTATTGTGTAATTAGTCAGCTTACTAAACTCTTACTAGAGCAAACGTTTTCAGTTAATTCTTTTGGGGTTTCCAGGTAGATAATCATGTTTTTCCTTTCCTCTAATATTTATACTGTTTTTTTTTCCTTCTGGTTTTCCCAATCACTGACTTAGGATAACCCAAATAATAACAATAAATAATAAAGATAAATAATGGTGGTAATAGTGGACATCCTCGTTTCATTCCTCACTTCCATGGGAATGCCATTAGTATTTCATTGATAAGAAGGATGTTGGCTGCTCTTGGTTTATTATGTTAAGGAAGAACCTTTTTTTGTGCTAGTTTACTAAGAATTTTTAACTCCGGTTTTTGGAGCTTGGTTTTATTGTAAGGTTTTAGACATTTCACACTCTTGTATTTTCTGAAGCTTGTGGTGAATGCAGACCCTTAGGCCCCACCCAGACCTACAGAATCAGAATCTGCATTTTAACAAAATCCAGAGGTGACTTTCATGCACAGTTGAGGTTTGAGAAGTGCCGGTCTAAAGCACCTTGGCTGCATATTAAATTGTTTGGAGAGCTTTATAAAAACCAAAGTGCTCAGGTCACACCCTAGACCAGTGGGTTTCAACTATGTTGATTTTTCCCCACACTTGCTCAACGTTTGCCAATGTCTGGAGACAGCTGTGGTTGTCACAAGCAGGTTGCATGTGCTATTGGCATCTAGTGGGTTGAGTCCAGGGTTGCTGGTAAGCTTCCTCCAGTGCTCAGGACAGCCCCTCACAAAAAGTTATCCAGTCCAAAATGTTGAAATATCAACTTTGAGAAACTCTGCCCCAGAATTTCTGAGGGTAGGGTCCAGGCATCACATTTCTCAGTTTTCCTGATGTTAGGACCCCGCCGGGGTAGTTGTTAACTGTATAGCTCCCCAGGCCCTTGCCTGGGTGATTCTGGACTGGTGGCTCTGGGATGGGGCTGGATTCATAGTTATAACAAGCACTCAAGTGATGCTTATCACGGAAGTTTGGAAACACTAACCCAAGGGCAGGGAGGGTGCAGATGCCAGGTTATATAAGTTAATTGAGAAAAATCTGTTCTTAAAGATGTGCTGAGACTGAGTCAGTGTGGAGCTAGGACTTGGCACGTGGCCATATGTTTCCATGAGCCAGGATGGAAGGGGAACCCCTGCACACACTGCTCCCCACTGGGCAGCTGGACCTTGTGCCATATACCAGCTCCGTCCCAGGGTCCAATCTGGTATGTGTGTGTGTATGTGTATGTCTGTCTCAGGGAGGAAAAGAGGGACTATTATTTTGTCCACTTGAGCTAAGGCACCTACGAGAGATTCATCTTGAAATGGATTCAGAAGCATCGTGTATGTGACAGAGACAAGAATAATACTGTCTTGGCTGGGCGCGGTGGCTCACATCTGTAATCCTAGCACTCTGGGAGGCCAAGGCAGGCAGATCTTTGGAGCTCAGGAGTTCGAGACCAGCCTGAGCAAGAGCAAGACCCCATCTCTACCAAAAAAATAGAGAAAAATTAGCTGGACAACTAAAAATATATAGAAAAAATTAGCCCAGCATGGTGGCGCATGCCTGTGGTCCCAGCTACCTGGGAGCCTGAGGCAGGAGGAATGCTTGAGCCCAGGAGTTTGAGGTTGCTATGAGCTAGGCTGATGCCAGGGCACTCTAGCCAGGACAAGAGAGTGAGACTCTGTCTCAAAAAAAAAATATATATATATATACTGTTTAGGTGTTCACAGCCTTGACCTCCCCAGAGCTTTCTGAAAGGATCCCCAAATCACCTGCTGAGCTCCTGTTCTTTGTTGTGCTGATTAGGATAATAAAGGATGGGGAGGATCAGAGGAAGCTAAAGAGAAGTTATTGATTTACCGGGAGAGGGCGGGAGTGAGAGAATAGTGATGAGCAAAGTAAAGACTTAAGTTATTTTTCAGTGTATTTTTTGGATTACAATTTGGAAATTTTTTGGAATGTAATATTGCAAAATGGCCATGAGGTGGTTCTGTTACACTCACAAGTTGGATGGTTTCGTGAACCCAATCCTGGTCCAACAGGACCAGTGTTCTCTCAGCTCAAATCTGCGCCCATGCAGGTGGATGATGGACTGGACTTCTGGATCCAGGAGGCCCAGTGATTCACTATACAGCAGTTTTGATGAGTGATGGTTGTGCTGGTTGGGGAAGGTGAAAGTTACCAAGGGAAGAGGCATCAAAGTGAGTGGTGGAGACACCACTACAGACTTTACTTGCTTACTTCCCCTGGTTGTGAGTAGTTCCTCGTTTAAGACCCATGTCCTTTCCATCTCTGAGAAGCCCTTTATATGTTTGAAGATTAGGGTTGCCAGTGATGGTTACCTATCCTACCACATCATGCTCCAGCTACTGCTGCTGCACACCAGAATCTGGAATACTGGAAGGTATTGGCTCTTGATAGAAAAGAGAAAATAAGAGGGCACGGTCTGTGCTAGGACTCCTGATACCTTAACATTTTGCCATTGTTCCCATTCTAGAGAGCTTTCACTCCAATCATTCCCTGATGTCCAGGCTGGAGTGGTACTGTTAGGGCTTCTACAATATAATCTGGTTTGGAGAGGGACATTAATAAAGGACAGCCTTAAGATGATTTGACCTTCTAATACCCAGTGATGCCATTTGGAACATGTCCCTGGGTTTTCAATAGCTGATGGACAAGGAACCAATGTGACCTTTGGGCGTTGGGACCCCACTGTTTATCCTGAGGACATCCTCAAACATGTTTTGGATCTGGACTTGACTGAGCTGTGGGGAAATCGTGATCTGACCATGACAGCAGCAATCCTGAACCTAGTTTTCTGAGGTCCACATGGTGAGTTTCTGGACAGATCTGTCTGGGCGAGTTCAGTACTGCTCAAGGAATCGGCTTTCTCAAATTGGGTGTTCCCTATCCTTCATCCTGACCACCTACACTCTCAGAAACTCATCTCCCATTTTCATAATCTCTGATCCTATAGACCTCCATAAAAGACCCTATAATAGATCTTCATAAAAGGAACAGATGCCCTGGGAGTTTAAAGCCCTAGTCACTTCTATTTGACCCTGAACCATACCGAGCCTAACTCATTCATTGTGAAAACAGATGTCTGTTAAGTCCACTGGGTTGGTAGGCAGGGAGATGCACCACCCAGATGCCCCTTTAAGGAGGGACTTGCCTGCAGCTGTCAGCTCCCTCAGGAGAGTCATCTTCTCTGGGACAGTTGCCATTTGGTGACTGAGACAGGTGCCTGGACATTTTGGCCTGATGGGGACACTCCAATGAGACTACTTGCTCCCCACCTGCAATGCAGTTTGATTACTTCCTCTGCCTAGTCCTGCTTCCTCTCCTCTCCCTTTTCAGGTGCTGGTCCATAATAAACAACTTTCATCCCAAATGACATCTCGGTGTCTACTTCTGGTGAGCGTCCCCCCCCCAACCCCGTAATATGCTGTGTGGACCATGTTGCTACAGGAGGACTTGTGCCTCAGTGCGTGCCTTTGGAGAAAGCTGATGCTGGTTGACGTTCACTTCCCAGGGTGGAAGTGGTACTTTCTGGTGATCAAGGCTATTTTGTAAGGGAAGGTATTTTCTTGTCATGACAATGTTCAGTGGGGGTGTTTGATTATTGCCTTGGCTGGCCAAGGCAAACCCAGAGACCACCTTGGTTATCAGCGGGCAAAGCGGACTTTCTGGAATTTTTTTTTTTTTTTTTTTGGAGACAGTCTCACGGGCATGCGCCACCATGCCTGGCTAATTTTTCTATTTTATGTAGATATGGGTCTTACTCTTGCTCAGGCTAATCTTGAACTCCTGACCTCAAGTAATCCTCCCACCTTGGCCTCTCAGAGTGCTAGGTTTATAGGCGTGAACCACCATGCCCAGCCTGGAATATTTTTCTAGTATAAGAATATTCTATAATGAAACTAGGGATCCTCTCTGATCTTTCTTTTGGCTCTGATTTTGCCCTTTGTAATTTTTCTGGCCTATGTCCTATTTCTTCTTCCTTCTGCAAGGTGTGTGTCATTCCAATTTGCAATTTCAACATGGGATGAGGAATTTTCAAGTAGATCTGGGTTTAGTGAGACAAATTAAAATGCAATTAAGGAAATAAAGTATTGAATGGTGAGTGTCTATGAGAGGTTGTTGGGGGTGTGGGATGGGGTGGGGATTGGTTTGAGCTCACAAAACAGCTGAAAATTACCCACAGGGAATGAACTCCACAGTGAAGTTTAGAAGGCAAAGCTGAAAATAGGGGGTAATTACAGGCAAGAGTCTGTGACCTGCTCGATAGAGAAGATGTAAGGAACAGGTTACAAGGAAAATGCATTTGATTAAAAAGCAGCTTAACCTTTCCAAGAAGCCTGAATTGGGAGGAAGGAAAAAAAAAAAACAACCCATAAAGCTATAAAACTTGAGGCAAATGAGAGACAGAATGTGGAAGTGAATGTATTTGTTTGTATATTTTCACAGGGAGATGGCTCAAGACCCCGCCCTGTTCTAGATGCTATGCTTGGGATACAGACTCTAAGGCAGAAAGCACAGAGCCTGTGT
The DNA here is from genome assembly GCA_963574885.1 of Lepilemur ruficaudatus. NCBI lineage: Eukaryota > Metazoa > Chordata > Mammalia > Primates > Lepilemuridae > Lepilemur > Lepilemur ruficaudatus. The sequence continues at coordinate 3,491 of CAUYRT010062625.1, read as the reverse complement.
GCAAGTGCTTGCAGGCTTGTTGGGGAGTGGGCAGGAGCATGCCAAGAGATACTGTCTTTGTCAGATTGGGCTACTATAACCTAGTCCCACAGAAAAGGTGGCTTAACAACGGAGATTTATTGCTCACAGTTCTGGAGGCTGGAAGTCCAAGATTGAGGTGCCAGCATGGTCTCATTCTGGTGAGGACACTCTTCTGGGTTGCAAATGGCTCCCTTCTTGAGTCCCCACATGGTGGAGAGCAGAGAGAGACAGAGAGTGAGCAAGCGAGCACGCAGCCCTTCTTATAAGGGCGCTAATCGCATTCACGAGGGCCCCACCCTCATGACCTAATCACCTCCTAAAGCCACCACCTCCTAGTACCCTCATGTTGGTGGTTAGGATTTCTGCACGTGAATTTTGAAGAGACAACACATTCAGTCCGTGACAGATGTCCCCACCCTCCAAAGGGATGAGCCTGGAATGATTCAGGCCACGTTCTCTCTGATGGACTGGTGGGCCCTTCTTTATCTGTTGCGTGGAGTTGCTGAAGGTTTTTCAAGAGGAAGAGGTTTGGGGTCCTGCCTGCCGAGGGGAGAGAGAATGAAATGGAGAAGTAAGGCCGGGATCAAGGTGAGGCAAGCGAAACACTCGCATCAGGCACAAAATTTAAAGAGGTGGCAAAGAACTCAGCAGTAATCCAGATAAACTGTGTTGTAATGTGATATTTGAAAAATAAAAATTAATGCAAAAAACCATGAGCAAAACATCAAAATTTCAAATAAAGACAAGGTCAGTATCATTGTCATGCCAAGCTATCTCAAAGCCTGAGGCAAAAAGATAAATCACTAATACTGATCCTGTCTTTAAAGTTTGGATATTTTGCTTATCTTAGTATTCCTTGCATCAATTTTAATGTTTAAAAAATATTGCCTTAAACTATTATTTATTTTGATGACTGAATTTTTCGGCATCCCCTTAAAATCTGTGTCCAAGGCGAGCCCCAGCCCTGTGGAGAAGAGAGATGGATGGTGTTTGTCCCCGGGGTGGCCCCATGGGTGCGTTCTGAGGCCTCTGGAATGAGAGCTGTCAGTTCGAGGTAAAGGGACCGTTTTGTTTGTACTGGAATCTTGTGGGATTTGGGAAACAGGGGCTTCGGGCCCAGGGATAAAATGTGACAGAGCCTTGGACAAGGGACATTCTCCCCATATCTGGAGAAACCCAGGGCGACTCTGTGTGGGGGGAACTGAAGGGAATATGACATCATGTGGCCCCCGAGGGTTGGGCAACTATGGAGTGTAGCTTCCTTGAAGCTCACCCCTTGCACATGGTGGGCAGTTTATCCTTGTAGTTCTAGTTCTTAGTGCATAGTGGGTGCTTAGTGTCCACTGAGTGGAAGGATGAGTGCAATTTGTGATATGTGCTGGGTGTGATGTGGTTAGATGTCCTGGAACCCCAGGAGGAGATTTTCGAAAACATCTAATTGCAAAACATTGTATCTCCCAGCCCCGAAAGAAGAAAGAATGCTCCTCCACTTAAAAAAAATTGTGATAAAATATACATAGCATAAAATTAATCACCTTAAGCATTTTTAAGTGCTCAGTAGCATTAAGTACCTTCATACTGTTGTGCAACCATTACCATCATCCACTTCCAGAAAATTTCGTTTTCACAAACAAAGTCATTAAACGATAACTCCCATTCTGCTCTCCCCTCTTCCCCTGGCAACCACTTTGCTACTTTCTGTCTCATGAATTTGACTACTGTAGATATTGCATGTAAGTGGAATCATACAAAATTTGTCCTTTTCCAAATGGCTTGTGACACTTAGCATAATGTCCTCAAGGTTCCTTCCTTTTCAATGTTCCATTGTGCGTACATGATCACATTTTGTTTATCCATTTATCTGTTGGTGGACACTGGGTTGCAACCATCTTTTGCCTATTGTGAATAATGTTGCTATGAACATACCCGGAGAAATAAAAAAGAAAGAGTCCCCTGCAGGGTGGTGCCTGTGTTGATTCTATTTTATTCTCCGTTGTAGGCTTGGCTCCCTGCAGGCAATCAGTGACTTCGCTCCAAATCCTTTGAAGACCCATTGTGTTCTTGGCACTGGGTTTGGTGTTGCAGATACAAATTCAACTAAGACTTGCCCTTCCCCTCAAAGAACTCAGTTTAGTGTTGGGGGGGAAGGGGTTCAGGAAGCTGCTGCAGGCAGGTGCATCGGCAAATGATTCTATGTGGATGTAAGTTCGGTCAGAGAAGCAATTGCTTCTATTTATTATTCTGGCCCTTGAGCAAGTGGGGAACTCCTGTAAGAGGAGAAGATTTTACTCAAGTGGATGTTATAAGAAATGGGGACTTGAAGGAGATTTTGGAGTCTCAATCAATATCCCCTTTTGAATTTACAGATCATTCAAATTAGGTGGGTACCTCCAGTACCGTGACTAGATAATTCCAATGTCGTGGCCACTAAGCTTGCCCTCCCCTGGCTGGGGGTTCCCGAGATGGGAAGACAGAGGGGCTGCCAGGGAGTGAGCTCAGTGCATCCTGCCCCCATTATCGCTCATACACACACACCTGCATCCTGGAAAGAGACGAACTTCAGAAAGTCCTTGAAACTGAGAGTCTGTTGGCTGATTTCACGGGGATGCTTCATGGCTGAGAGAAAACCATTCAGCCTATTAAAAGTCATATCTCCTCTTTAATGTGGATGATAAAACTTTAATTAAAGTGGTGATTAGAAACAGAATAATAATGACCACTAATAAAGTAGTTTATAGAAATCGATAGCTTTCCAAAGAGCAGCCCATGCAGTCGCTGGTAGGTTGCCGCAGGCAGCCCTGGAGCGTGGGCTCTGGGCAGGGTAAAAGGATTAGGGGAAGGGTTTACTGGAATAGAGAGATAACATAAAAGGCAATTTATAATGTGTGACTTCGAGCAATGAGCTGGGGAAAATGGAGAGCTGTGATGTGGATGGAATTCATTGTACCTTTGCATTATGAATGAGCTTTACAAGATTGCGGGCGACAGCAAGGATTTGGTTACTTGTGTACAAATGAGCATCATCTGCTCTGTTTTTCTTTTTTGTTGTGGTCCACGTACCTTAGGATGAAGAGAGGCAGGGCAAATAAGACCACATCTGAGAAAGCCTTTAGCAACTGATGCCGTGTTAATAATGCAATAATAATAAAGGCAGAGTAATAATGACAATATAGTAATGGGCACCTACTAGGTTCCAACCACCTTCATGCTTCATCTTTAATCCCAGTGACTCTCCTGCCAGGTAATTAGTATCCCTCTCTCTTCACCAGATGATCTAGAAGGTGTATACTGAGAAACAGGATTGGAAAAGGAAGGCTAGGATTAGAAAGGCAGTGAGAGACCTGGTTCAGTAGAGACAACATGGAGAGGGAATTTTACAGTGGGAAGAATTTCAGGAAGCTTCCATTTACCTTCTGCCTTCCACTCAATTCTTCAATGTGGGATATTGGAAAGTATCTGATACCTGGAAT
>CAUYRT010062624.1:0-28853 GCA_963574885.1 Lepilemur ruficaudatus | reverse complement strand
GGTGGCACGTGCCTGTAGTCCCAGCTACTTGGGAGGCTGAAGCAGAAGGATCGCTTGAGCCCAGGAGTTTGAGGTTGCTGTGAGCTAGGCTGATGCCACGGCACTCTACAGCCCGGGCAACAGAGTGAGACTCTGTCTCAACAACAACAACAAAAAATAATAATAATAATTGTAGACTCACCCCTGTGACTTCATGACTTCCCTTTTCCCCGTGACAATTGAGAACTCATTTCTCTATCCCTCACTTTGAGACAAACCCAACTTAAATCCGTTAAAGGAAGTATATAGCAAATGAAAGAAACCAAGAAGTAATGATTAGAGAAATGAAACCCATTTCTTATAAACGACAACAGGTTTCTGAAAACCTTGTGAAGGACTGACTCACATTACCACAGGGTGATTTTTCAAAGTGAATGCCACAGTCACAGAACTTTGTGCAGTCACGGCTGCCGTGGCAGGTTGTCTGATGAGTTACTTTTGGTACATGATCCATCTGGTTCTGGATGTGACTCAAGAGTCCCACAGAGACTAAGGGCAGCAGCTATGCCCTGTACTTCCTTTGTGCTTTCCATAGCAGTGTCTCATAACTTTATCATGCCATGATCTCATTTTATAAACATAAAAATCATGTCTGCCGCCAAAATCTGAGAAAGCCACTTGGGAATAGGGACCTGTTTGTCCTGCCTCGCATCCTCAGTTGAGAATTATAACTTCTATAAGTCCTCTGTAACCAAGAAGATTTAGTTAAACTGTACTTTTTAAAGTATGTATTATTGAAATAATAGGTAATTTCTTTGTTTTCCAAATATGAAATTACATTTTCCTATTAAGTACCTTTTGTAAGTCACAATGTTCCCCCGATTCTGATAACTCCCTTTTCCTAAACTTTTTCCTCATTTCCATCCCCCCTGAAAATTACTTCTCTACCCTTATTCAATTAAACTTGTGGTGTGCCTCCAGTTGTTTAGAAAGTTGTTATATTATTAAAAGAATTTAAGCCTCTAGATCACTAGAGATCAGTATTTGTGTCTGATCAATGGAATGATAAGTGCCCACATTTGTAATCTTTTAAAATAAAACCAATATAGTAATGGGAAACAGAATTTCATAGGTAGAAACTATTGTTTTAGATTTCCTTCGTTTTTCTTTAAGTTCTCAGTCTCATAATACTGTATTCATATTCGTATTCTAATCCTTCCAAGATAAAAATGGCAGCAGCCCCCTTCAAGTCACCTGTTCACCCGTAACACCTGTTTTCATTACCCAAATATGTCCTTTAAATCTGATCAAGTCATAGGCTTTAAAAAATATCTGATTGTATATAATTTCTCACTCCTGAAGAAATCACACAGGTTTTATAGCATGGGTGTAAAAAATGAAGGATCCATAGAAAATTCAGAATTCAAGCAACAAAAGGTGGAAACTTTATCTACTTACCAAAAAAAAACAAAGAACAAACAAAAAAAAAAACCCAAAAAAACCTCCCAAACCATAAAAAAACCCCAAAAAACAAAAACAAGAAAACTTCAGAATATGTATCTTATGAGTTTTAAAATCTAATGTGTAAGAGACCACAATATGTTTTCATTTTTTTATCACAGTAAAATTTATATATAGTGAAATGCACAGATCTTAAGTATACAATTTAATGTTTTGATAACTTTATATACCAGCATACCCATGACCTGGATATATCTATATCAATCAAGATATAGAACGCTCCTGTCATTGCAGAAAGTTCCTTAATGCCCCTTCCAACCAATCTTCGCCCCTGTAGGCAGTCACTGTTCCAATGTCTTTCACCATAAATTAGATTTCCTTGTTCTTAAACTTCTACAACTGAATTTTACAAAATGTTCTCTCTTTTTGCCTGGCTTCTGTTGCTCAATATAATGTTTGTGAGCTTTATTCGTGTCGTATGTATCTGTAGCTTATTCTTTTTAATTGCTGAATGTATTTATACCACATCTATTTTTCTATTTTCCTGTTGATGAACATTTAGATGGTTTTCAGTTTTGGCTGTGTAGGGAGGAAAAACTTTCCTTTATCCTCTTAGCTTCTATGGCTGGGTCTGAGAATTAAACTGGCATGAGACAGATCAATAGAAGAAAAACACAAATTTTATATAAAATGTTTTACCTGTACTGGGAGCCTTCATTGGAAAAAATGAAAGCCTGAAGAAGTAGTTAAGATTGAGAGTTTCTACATGATTTTAACAAAAGAATGATAAACTTGTGGAGAAGTGACAAGATAAAGGGAAATCTGCTAGGGACGGTAAATTGTGGGACAGTGACTAGGAAACGGGGGAAACTACTGGAAAATAAGGGTTATTTTAGTAGATTTGTGTAGGTTTATTTTGGCATCAACTCTCAGTCTTCGGTAAGAACATTCTTCTCTTCCTGGCACAGGGAGGGCACCTTTCTCATTTTTATGACCTGCTTTTAGGTAGAAAGGTGGAGGACAGAGAGCCCTTCCTGCATCTGCTGTTTCTCAAGTGTCTTCAGCTCAAAATAATATGCCAAAGTGGCATATTCTGATCCCCTTCATCTAGTATGAATAAAGCTACTATGAACTTCTCGTACAAGTCTTGGAGTGGACATATGCTTTCTTTGTCTTGGGAATAGAATTGCTGGAGCACAGGGTCCATTTTTACCTTTACAAAGAACTGTCAGACAATTTCTGAAGTGGGACTGTACTATTTTACACTCCCATCAACAACGTAAAAAAGTTTCAGTTTCTCCTCTACTCTCTATATATGTAAATCAGAGAGGTCCTTATTTTCCAGTGTCATCTCTTTCCAGAGACTTTAACAGAGTATTTTTGATAGCGTTAAATCCCAGGTATATGATTGATCAAATTCTGGATAATTCTTGTCCAGCTACAAGTATAAATACTCAACATATACAAATGCAAATATTTCATATACAATATCGTGTCATCTTTATGTGATAGTTTTATTTCTCAGAAACTGTTTGTAAAGCTAATTTTTGTAATTCAAATCATTTACTGAAATAAATCTTCCCCATGTCAATGTCAAATCTTCCACTGGTAGGATGTTCTCTCAGGCTGTCCTGACCTGAAGAGGTTTCTTCATTCTCTAAATTTTAGCAAGTCCAGTGATTTGACACTTTTTGGGCCTTTGTAATTTATGGCTTAATTGCTTAACCTATTTATTGACATGTATATATTTCATTTCTACAAAAAGACCCAATACAGTACCTTCACTGAGAGAAGGAACCCTATCTCATACTTTAAAGATCTCAAAAAATCTCAAAGCCTCCCGGGCAGTGCCTTGCACATAGAGGTCCTCAATAAAGTTTCCCGCTTAATTGGTTTTCTATTTTTTTTTGCTTTAGGCAAGGCATAACTGTTATTTTAGCATTCGTCTTAAGTAATTTATTTGTCTTAATTATATGGTAATTTCCTCAATTTTCCACTTTTCTTGACTAATGTAAGCCAGGCCTAAGTTAAAATTGTTGACTAAAATCCACTTCCTTACCAGTTTACTAATTCCTAGTGCAAAGCACCCACTACTTGGTGCGGTTTGAAATAGAAAGCACACCACAAGGAGAGGGAGGTTCCATCTGGGGTTTCCCTCTAGTCCTCCCTAGGGGCTTCTGCTTGCCATTTACAGGTCTCCACAAGGTACTGAATCCGTGTGTCAGTGCCCGGGGCAGACATTCTTAGAAGCCCAGCTCAGAGAGCATCTTGTCTGCCGCCTTCTCCCCGACACAGAGTCCTGCTGGTCCTTGGCGTCCCTGCACTACTTTGTTCATGTCTTTTTAGTACTTGGCACGCTCAGGCATAATTTATTATACACGTGTTTGCCTGCCCGGAACTGGACTGTTGAGCGTCCCAAAGCAGGGATCATGTACCTTAGTCATTTCTTGCTTGGCATGTAGTAAGTGCTCAACAAATGTTTGTTGAGTAAATACATGGATTAATGAATGAGCAAACGAATATGACTTTTTCGGTATACTTGAAATACCCTTTTCAGGTAACTTTAAAGGTAAAGAATTTCTATCTTAGCTGTTTTTTGAATGTGCAGATTAATAACAAAGGTACCGTATTGGAGAATTTTAGTCCAGAAAAAGACTAGTTTAATCCTCTTACTTGACATCCATGAGGTAGTTATATGATATGTTGCTTTTGTTTGTCCAGCATCCCTTTATTTCTTTTGGGGATGAACTCCTCGTTCTTGCGGGAATTCCATGCGGTTTGCTGGGGCCAGCCTAGACTCTTGACTCTCCCTACCCCTGCATAGTAAGAACGGGGTATTGGTACTCTGAGCAATCAGAGTACATCTTGTCCCTGGACACAGTAATTGGTTAAGGGCTGGGCACATGCCCCAAATGGGTAAGTCAGTTTTCCAGAGGTTTGTTATATTGCGAGCTAGGAGGAGAATTCAGGCTTGAGGTGCCCAGAAACCATCTTTCCTACTTTGTGGAGAGGGCTTATGTTGGAATAAAACCTACAAATGGAGAAAAGCAATGTGAAGAGATTGGGATTGAGCCTCTAGTCTAGATGCCAATATACCTGAATCCAGAGCCACCTTGCAATCTCCCATCGGTGTGGACTTGCTTAGGTTTATATATCAATCACATTCAAGTTTAATAGCCACCAGGTTTTTCATCCTTCTTGTCCCATCTCAGATCGATTCTAAGCCTTAGGATATGTTTAACTATAAGGATTGCTACTTGCTTCTGTCTTGCTCTGTCTCCATTCTGGCTTGGTGTGGTGTTCTCATACATTGGTTTTTGTCCATGGTTCCTGGCTCATAATTCCCATAGCCTTTGTTACAGTCTTTTGTTGTAATGTTGGGTGTGTTAGGCCTCTGGAGAAGGGCTCAGGAAACAATCCTTCTGGCTTTCTCCTGCCCTCCTTTCACCTGCCTTAAGGCAGAACTCTAATCTTCCCTTGCCTTTCTGATTGTGGGTCACAAGACCCTCATTCCAGATAGGGTCCTGCCCCTTGCCCTGGAGGTGACATGGTTGTCCATAAAAACCCAAGAGGACTGAGTTTAGAGAGCTTCCAGATAGCTGCATGAGTGGCGGCTCCTGGAGGGTGGTGCCCCAGGAGGGCATGGAATCTCTGCGCTCCTTCCCCCATACCTCACCCTACACATCTCTTTATCTGTATCCTTTGGAATATCCTTTATAATAAACCAGTAAACATGTTTCCTTGAGCTCTATGACCCGCTCCAGCAAATTAATCAAACTCAAAGTAGGGGTTGTAGGAGCCCCAACTTGAAGCTGGTTGGTCAGAAGTTCCAGAGGCTTGGACTTGCAACTGGCATCTGGAGGAAGGGGACAATTTTGGGGACTGAGCCTTCACTCTGTGGGACCTGACGCTGTCTCTGAGTAGATGATGTTGGAATTGAATTAGCAGATGTCCTGTTGGTGTCCACTGCTTGGTGTGTAGGGAAATCCCCCCACACTTGATCACAGAAGTCCTCTCCTGTGTTGATAATTATTGTGGTGTGAGAGCAGAGGAGAAACATGGCTTTAGTGGTTTTCCAAAGCAGTGGGCTTTCTCTAGATGCAACTGATCATGATGCCTGAGTGTGTTGGCCTCTGTCATGTCTGTTATCAATGCTGCGTTGTCTGTTCCACCATGACTCAAGTGGCCAGTCTAGCCAGGACAGCCTGCACCATCCCTGCATCCCCATCCCAACCAATTCTGGCTGGGACTTCCTTAGCCCCCTCCACACCCTAGTTATGGGCATAGGGTAGATGTATTAGTCAAGGTTCCCCCAAGGAAAGAGCCAATAGGGTATGTAGGATGTGTGTGGTGTGTGTGTGTGTGTGTGTGTGTGTGTGTGTGTGTGTGTGTAATGCAAGGAATTGGCTCATCTGGTTATGGAGGCTGACAAGTCCAAAATCTGCAGGGTAGGCCAGCAAGCTGGAGATCCAGGAGGAGCTGATGTTGCAGTTCAAGTCTGAAGGCTGTCTACTGCTAGAACTTTCTCTTGCTTGGGGGGTGGGATTGGTCTTTTATTCTACTCAGGCCTCCAACTGATTGGATGAGGCCCATCACATGATGGAGGGCAATCTGCTCTACTCAAAATCCACTAATTTCAATGTTAATCTCATCCAAGAATACCCTTACAGAAACACCAAGAATAACGTTTGACCATGTATATCTGGGCACTGTGGCCCAGTCTAACTGACACAGCCTAACAGAAGGTCAGGCTATACTACATTCTTCCTCATACCCATTGCTGCCATCTTTTGGGGGCTGCTGACTACTATAGTTGTAGAGAGACTGCTCTTGGATTCTGCTCTGCTGCACCAAGGTGGAGGAAAGAGGGGACTTGTCTGTGAGGCACAAACCATCTCAACTCTTGGATCTTTAACCCCTACCCTCCCTCAGCTCAGGGCTGGGATACAGAAGCATGTATCCGCCAGGCGTGGTGGCTCACGCCTGTACTCCTAGCACTCTGGGAGGCTGAGGCGGGTGGATTGCTCAAGGTCAGGAGTTCAAAACCAGCCTGAGCAAGAGCGAGACCCCGTCTCTACTATAAATAGACAGAAATTTATTGGCCAACAAAAATACATAGAAAAAATTAGCCAGGCATGATGGCACATGCCTGTAGTCCCAGCTACTTGGGAGGCTGAGGCAGGAGGGTTGCTTGAGCCCAGGAGTTTGAGGTTGCTGTGAGCTAGGCTGACGCCATGGCACTCTAGCCTGGGCAACACAGTGAGACTCTGTCTCAAACAAACAAACAGACAAAAAAACCAGAAGCATGTAGCCCACAGTACATCTGACTTCAAACTCTCTTTCCTTCCCCAGCCAGGAGGCTTTTACTGGGGCTTGGGTGGTAGGAGTGGGAAGAAGATGGGATGTAGATAACTGGTTCAACTAAGTTGACTTTCTTTAAAAATTTTTTTTCATATCTATGTGAGAGCCATTGAATGAACTTAACAGCAGAGAATGGCATGCTTATCTTTAGCCCTGGTTTGACAATGCTGTCATGGGAAGATTGGCACCCCAAAGTTGTGGTAATTAGTGAAAAAGATAAGAACACACTGACACCTGGTTGAAACTTTATTCTCTTATTTCGCCATATCAGGTATGCAAATATTTTCTTCTTCTTCTTCCTTTGCTTTCTTCAACTCAGCTGCAGGTGAACAGTCCTCTTACCTTTTCAGATTGACCCCAAGCCCTAAGTTTTATGGGTAAATTTTATGCAACATTAGAGAGGAAGGCTGGTGGGAAAGATATTTTAGGTGAGAAGAGTCTAATTTCTACAATCAAAGAAGTATAGTAATAAATTGAAATGTTATTGGGTAGGAAAGCCATACATCAAGGTAAACAAACTGACTGACTAAAGACTCATCGTGAAAAAGAAAAACCCTTAACTCTTTGATCTGGGTAAATTTCAATCAGATCAGAAACAGCTCAATTACTTGAAACCTCACACTTTTGACACCAGTCTTTATTGCTATTTTTTACCACTCTAAGGCAAAGTTGCTGACTATGGGTGAAGGGTTATACCTTTGTAAGGTAAAAACTGTTAAAAATCAGATGCATAAGTACTAGTTTAAGAAATTCTTTAAACTATCTCAAAAATAATTTTTAAAAAATCTTAGAAGTAATTTAAATTGTTATAGTGTTATAACCATATTTTGGTATGAAGAAAACTAAAATGCAAGACAGCAAATTGCTCTTTCCAAAGGCTCAGTCAATGAGACAGAACTACTGAGTTAAAAGAAAATGACTTCCCCAATCCCACTATTGCCAAATGTCCAGATCTTAACAAGTATATTTGGAAAACAATTTTGAGCAGTATATAAACTTCAGGTGGCCCTGTTATGAGAACAGTCCTATTAAAGATGATGAACATATTTTAAAACTCCTAAAGTTTTTTTTTTTAAACACAAAAGTCACAATCAGAGTTGGGAAAGATTCTGGATAGTCACTTGACCTTCTGAAACATGATTTATTCTTATACTTTTATGATATCTGGAGAAAATATCATTTTTTTTTTTTGACAGAGTCTCACTCTGTTGCCTGGGCTAGAGTGCCATGGCATCAGCCTAGCTCATAGCAACCTCAAACTCCTGGGCTCAAGTGATCCTCCTGCCTCAGCCTCCCAAGTAGCTGGGACTACAGGCATGCACCACCATGCCCAGCTAATTTTTTCTATATACTTTTAGTTGGCCAATTAATTTGTTCTATTTTTTTTTTTTTTAGTAGAGGCGGGGGTCTCGCTTTTGTTCAGGCTCGTTTTGAACTCCTGACCTTGAGTGATCCACCTGCCTTGGCCTCCCAGAGTGCTAGGATTACAGATGTGAGCCACCACCCCTGGCAGAGAAAGTATCAATTTTACAAAGTATATTAAGTGAAACAACCTGGCCCAGTAGAAGTCTATGCATTTATTTCTTAATTCAATCATTTAGCAAACATATATTGAAGAGATATCCTTTAGCAATTTTTTGTTTCATTTTTTATTCCAGGCCTAGCTATTCCATTTGTTTGCAATATATACTCAGCTATTGGCCAGCTGTCACTACCCTCTGCTGGGACAAAAGTGGGTTACTGCTAGCTTTCAGTCTTTCCTCCTCACAGTGTGTTTCCACTCCCAGCCTAATCTGTTTCTGCCCAGATCTCTTAGGTATCCTATATATTTTTCTGTCCCAGATCCAAATGACCTACATAAAGTAGGACAAATATCAATAAAGTTCTCTATATGTAGTGAAGTAACGGTGCATTGTAGAAGTATGGAAGAGGGAAACAATTGCATGGCATGTTGAGGCTTCGTGGGGATGTATAAGGCCTAAAGAACATGTGCCCTGCTAAGTAAATAAAGGTTTATGGCAAAAACGGGGGGCAGGATATTTGTAATCACCACTATCCTAGTAAATGCAGTATTGTTACCAAACTTACATAGAATTTGTTACTTCTCTGCTATTCATTGGGAGAAACTTGGGAGGTGATAAGATTTTAGGAATTATTTGAATGAAAAGGGCTGGATCAGCTTATTATGAAAGAGTATGGAAGAATGGAAAAAATAAGCCATAATGCAGCTACAGAGATAGGTATGGGAAAAACCCAGAGAATAAGGAAGGTGTATATTTAATAAAGTACCTGACCAATAATGTGCACAATTGCCTAATTCTAAGGCTAAGAGATTTTTCATTCTTTTTGACTGCTTTGATTGGAGACTCATGATTACTATTAGTAAGAGTTACTATTTAGCCATCACATATGTCTAACACATTGCGTATATTATTTTATTAAAACTTTACAAACTCCCTGCAAAGTAGGAATCATTCCCACTTTCCCAAGAGGAAACCAAGGAATAACTTCCTTTAAGTTATACAGCTATCAATAGCAAATCCTCAACTGTTTGACTCCAGTGTATTTATTGTTTCAAAATATAGGAAATAATATGAGTCTCCTTAAAGAATCTGAAGATTGAGTAACTCTTATCAAGAGAAATCTTCATGGGGGTGAGAGCAGTAGAAATCATTGCTGAAATCACTTCACATACAGTCTTAAAACTTCAAAAATGGACAGGAATAAAAGAAAAAAATAATAAGAGAAAATTTCCAAATATTTTTGAAAGACTAAGGTAAAGAGGAGTAAGGAATGAAAACCATAAGAGCAATGGATTGACCATACATACCATCCATCACAGTGGAAAGGGCCTTAGTGAGTGAGAGCATGCAGATTTACATTTCAATCCTGATTCCACAGCCCTGGACCCAGCACTCATCTTCTTTAGGCCTCATTTCCTCATCAGTAATTTTTATTTATTTTTTTCCTTTTTTAGAGATGGGGTCTTGCTATGTTGCCCAGGCTGGCCTACAACTCTTGGGCTCAAAGGGCTCAAGGGATCCTCCCACCTCAGCCTCCCTGGTCAATGGGACTACAGGCCCATGCCACTGTGCCTGGCCAGTAATATAGATTTTTAAGATTTTTTAAGTTAGTAAGATTATCTGGATACTTAAATTAAAATTGAAGCTTTTCAACTCTTTAATTCTCAATGAGGTTAAGGAAGAAAGTATTTTAGAAAACAGACAGGAAATAGAACCATTAATAAGGAGAGTATCATCAGAGTGCCAGAAATTCACAGAGGATGAATATGCTGCCCAGTGTGCTTCACTTATTCTCACATACGGCTTGATGAATAGTTAAAGAACATCCTGGTCTCCATTGCTGCCATTATTAAGGTAACTAACCTTTAATTACAGTTACATTCCTAACAGGTTGTGAGGTGGCCATCCAGTTAAGGTTATAGTTAAGGACCAGACTCTCAAGTCAATTAGAACCTTGGGTTCAAACGCGGTCCTGTTGCCTGCTAGGTGGCCTTCAGGAAATTCATCTATAAAATGGATGCATTTTCAGAGATAATACAATTCCCACATCAAAGAGCTGTTGTGAAGACGGATGGCTGCTGGTTTATTCTGAGATAACTCTGTCGGTTTCAAGACACATTATCTCAATTGCATGAGAAGGAGGCATTTGGACACACCGTTTTCCATCCAAGAGAAGAATGAAGACTTGCGCTTGGAACCAGCAAGCACGGAGTTTTATTTATTTATTATTTTTTTTATTTCAGCATGCTATGGGGGCACAAATGTTAAGGTTACGTATATTGCCCTTGCCCCCCACCCCCAAGTCAGAGCTTTAAGCATGACCATTCCCCTATATGGTGCGCATTGCACTCATTATGTATGTATATACCCATCCCCTCCTCCTCCCTCCTGTCTGCCTGACACCCAATAAATGTTGTTCCTATGCGTCCACTTAGGTGTTGATCAGTGAAACCAATTTGCTGGTGAGTACGTGTGGTGCCTGTTTATCCATTCTTGGGATACTTCATGTAGTAGAATGGGTTCCAACTCTATCCAGGAAAATACAAGAGGTGCTGTATCACCATCGTTTCTTATAGCTGAATAGTACTCCATGGTATACATATACCACATTTTATTAATCCACTCATGTATTGATGGGCACCTGGGTTGTTTCCACAACGTTGCAATTATGAACTGTGCTACTATAAACATTTGAGTGCAAGTGTCTTTTTTATAGAGTGTCTTTTGTTCTTTTGGGTAGATGCCCAGTAATGGGATTGCTGGATCAAATGGTAGATCTACTTGTATCTCTTTAAGGTATCTCTGTATTGCTTTCCACAGGGGTTGCACTAGTTTGCAGTCCCACCAGCAGTGTAGGACTGTTCCTATCTCTCCGCATCCACGGCAACATTTATTTTGGGACTTTTTAATCAAGGCCATTCTCACTGGAGATAAATGATATCTCATTGCAGGTTTGATTTGCATTTCCCCCGAACAGATTTTTTATATCCTCTCAGTGCCAGCTTTAGGGACCTTGAACTTCAAATCTAGGATTATTTGATTGTATCATTCAGTTCCCTTTAATCTGGTTAACTTCTAGCTATTCTTCAGGTTTTAGTCTATTTTCTTTTCACCAGGTAAGTGCTTCCTAGCAACCCATAGTTACCTATTTATCTGCTATCATTAAATATGCTCACCTTTCATTTTAATTACTTTTCCTACCTTTACATCCCATGAAGTTTGAAATTTCTTGAAATCAGGACAATATTTTATCTACTCAGTGCCTAATACATTGACTAATATATAGTAAACACAGTGAATATTCATTGAATGAATGAATGAGTAGTGTAGGCCCTGTGAGATAAACAGAACTACATGAGAAATTTATTTCTTGTAACCTTTTGGGAGAATTAGAATTAACAAACATAAAACTATTATAGAGCAATTTGGATTCAAATGTCATTGCCCCTAGTGACTGAAATAGAGACACTGCATATTTGTGTGTGTTTATGTGTGCCTGTATGTTTTTACAAATACCATAGGATTTCAAATACAGGTGATATCATTGGTACAAATCATAGTATTTAATAGAGGAATCCTTATGGAAGAGGTAGAGTTTGAGTTGAAAATTGAAGGATGGAAAAGATTTGGATATAGAATATATTTGGAAAAGTCCAAGATATTACCATATTACACTGTATTTGATAGCACTAAAAACTTGGAGGGCAGGTAAAGCTAAATCAATCCATCAACTGAAAAAATACCATGAAATAAATGAAGTAGGCATTTCATAAAATGGTTATTATACTTGGGTTATTACAAATAAAATAAATTAATACTCTGCAGAGTAAAAGGTATTATCCACATTACTGAAAAAAAGCAAATTACATGTAACAGAGCTACCCTGAAGAAAATTTCATGCAAAGATTAAGAAATTAGTTCAACTTTAGAAGATTGTAACATGAAACTTAGCCTAAAAGAATGCTTATTCTTTAAAACATTTAAAAAGACAACAGAGTAAATAGACAACCTATAGAATGGGAGATGATATTCATAAACTATACATCCAACAAAGGGCTAACACCCAGAATCTGCGAAGAACTCAAATAAATCAGCAAGAAAAAAACAATCTCATCAAATGTGGGAAAAAGATATAAACAGAGGTTTTTCAAAAGAAGACAGACAAATGGCCAAAAAACACATGAAAAAATGCTCAACATCACTAATCATCAGAGAAAATGCAAATTATTAATAAAACCACAATGAGATATCACCTTACCCCTGTTAGAATAGCTTTTATTAAGATGTTCAGAAACAATAGATGCTGGCATTGATGCAGGGAGAAAGGAACACATACGCTGTTGGTGGTACTACAAATTAGTATAGCCTCTATGGAAAACAGTATGGCAATTCCTCAAAGATATAAAAGTAGATTTACCATTTGATCCAGCAATCCCTCTACTAGGTATGTACCCAAAGGAAAAGAAGTCATTTCATCAAAAAGATACCTGCACCTGAATGTTTATTGCAGCACCATTCACAGTTGCAACCACATGGAATCAACCTAAGCATCCATCAATTCTTAAGTGGATAAAGAAAATGTGGTATATGTATATATACCATGAAGTACTACTTAGCCATGAAAATGAATGAAATAATGTCTTTTGCAGCATATTGGGTGGAACGGGAGACCCCTATCCTCAATGAAGTATCTCAGGAATGGAAAAACAAACACCACATGTACTCACTACATGAGAGCTAAATAATGGGTACACATGGGCACAAAGAGATGTAAAGGAAATTGGAAAGTATGAAGAGGATGGGAGGGGTGTAAGTGATAAAAACTTACCATTCAGATACAATGCACACCACTCTGCTGACTGGCACACTAATAGCCCTGACTTCAGCATTATATAATGTATCCATGTAGCAAAAACATTTGTAACCCCTTAATATTTTAAACTAAAAAAATAATAAAACTTTCAAAAAGAGCTTTGAAACAAGCTTTAAACTTCAATAACACTCTGAGGCTTACCCAAAACAAGGCTATATCCATTTAAAAATTATTTTATTTCTAAATGATAATTAAGTGATAAAATAGTTTATTATTGAGCTATTTCCCTTTTATAATCCTTTAATCAATTTTACTTAATTCTATCAGTCTGCTAATTAACAATACATTATTTAATATTAAACTTATTCTCTAATAATATAAATTAATTAAGGGGCTACAGCTTCTCAGTTACTGGATTACAACTAGAGTTGAGAATTTTAAGTTTCTGATGAAGTTCCTAGCTCTGAACAACATTCATTTTGGCTTTGATCAGAATATGATGCCATTGCTTTGAAAACATAACAAATATAATAAATAGTTGTTTTTAGGAGGTAATTTGCAGTTCTCAATGTAATTTAGCTAGCATGAAATGTAAAAAATTAAAAGTAAATTGATGTTATAAACAAAAATTCCTCATAATATTGTCATTCTAATTATAGCCTAATATTAATTATGACTCTGTTTGGCTAGTCTATATTTCTGGTGATTTGTTTCTATACATAGAACTTCTACTTAAACTTTAAATTATAGCATATCTAAAATTGACATGGTTGGAAGTATGGCATATATTGCACTATAAGGACCTCGAAACAATTACCAATTAGCCTACAGAAACATCCAACATTTGAATAGCTAACAATAGTGATCAACATAGCCTTGTTTCTGAAAAATTATAATCAGGTGAAGAAGTTGAGCAGCTTTATCCCGTAAAATAGAAGAGCAGACAGGCAGCAAGTTCTCACTGTGAAATTCTAGGTGAATGCATCTTCTCTAACAGTCTTGACAGGAAAGAATATAAGCAGTGGCAAACATAGAAGTACCGTCATTAAAGATTATCCTGGTTACCCTGAGTCTGTAGAGGACTCAGTTTATCTCCTGTCTTTAGTCTCTGAATTCTTATCCTGGGAGTCTTCAGATGAACTTCAGGGTAGGTAAACTCTATCTTTGGCCCTTTATTCAGGAGGTGGGCTAGACTGGGAGGCACCAAGCTAGATCTGGAAAAAGGGAGAAAGAATCTTAGCCAGTGTCAGGGAGGCAGGGACCATAACACTGCTGTGATAGCAATATGGCTGTATCACTATGGACATTATCTGCTTTGTGAAGAATTTTGAACTTGTTATAGATTTATTTATATATGACACCAAACCATAACTCACAGAGTCCCTTTCTGATATATCCTTGGGTCTAAATATATTGAGGATTTTCATAGTTGCTTCATAGAAGTTGTCTTCAAGTGGCAAGCTGTGGTCAAGACACACTTATGTCCACTCGATACAATTGAACCAGGCAGTTTTTTTCAACATTCCAAATGGCATGCTCTTCCCCCCATGGGGTTAATGAGTAAGTCCATGTATCCATCAAGCTATTCAACATACAAATTAGTAGCAAATCCTGAATCTTGTGTAAGTGTTTGCACTTCTACAGGCTGAACAGCTCTCTCTCGTGGTTTTTCTGTTTCTAAAATGCTTTACTTTTGCCTGGTCTACAAATGCATAAATTAATTTTCTTAAGTTTTAGTGATACTTTTAGTCATAAAGCACATTATATTAAGTTAAACTTTTAGTAGAAGAAACAAAATTGCTATTTTTAGCCTTTAATTAGCTGATAATTATAAACATGTCATTTTTAAGTGTTCAGCTCCGAAGACGTGGAGAACAGCTGATGGCAAAATAATTGAGATGGATACACAGTTCACCATCAGAGCCAGGGAACTACAATCCATCTATAAATGCATTATGCTGAAAAATATCTCTCAAGATGAGAGGCTGGATGTACTCTTAACTCTTAAACACACTGTGAAGGTATGTTAACTTTTCTTAGTTTGGGGATAGAGTCCACTATTAATCAAAAAATTTAATGGAATACTAAAGTGAAGTGTTTTGCATTAAGTATTATTCAGTTATAATTTGGGAAGTGTATGGTTTGTGATTAATATTTACCTAAAAGTTCTCAAAACATATACTATGATACACAATAAATATACATATAGCATAATGAATATTCTAAATGTAAGTATATCTTTATGTAATGAATGCAAATGTACACAAATATATAGCATGAAATTAATACTTAGTTCAATGAAACAGCAATTACCATCTACATACCTTGACATTTTTTAAAGAAAAATTTATTTTTAGCAGTTTTAAAGCAGCACCAGTGTATTTTTATATTTTTTCTCATCAATTATTGATTTTCTGTGTTTTTAATCCTCCTTTTAATGAAAATAAAGTTAGTGAGTGTCACAGGTCAAGTGTTTCCAAGAAACAGACTCTGAGATGAGATCTGTATTTGGGAAGTTTATCAGAGATTGCGATCAGGATAGCTCCTGTGAGGGGAGAGAGAAGGCAGGATTGGGCAGAAGGAGAAATTAAACTGTGGTGGAGTCTCAGCAATGACTTCAGCCAGTGTCACTGGGAATTCTGAAACTGGGAAGTCCCTCCAGAGTTGTCCTGACTTTTTGCTCCCACACTGACTGTTTATTGGATGTCGATGTGACTTTGGATGAGATATCTTTCTTCATCAGGGAGCAATTCTCAGAAAGAGACTCACTTCACAGTTGTCAGCCAACAACTAACCAGGAGGGGCAGAATAAGTGCTTCAGGTCTGGCTACAGCATACACTACACATACTGCTGCTTGGATCTACTTGCTTCATGTTATAAGTTTTAGAAACGGCTCCTCTCGATTTGAATAGGCCCTTCTTTTCCTGGAGAAATTTGTGGGAGCAAAGTTAATAAGAAAAGCTACAGCCCCTATTGTAGTCATTGGCTTGAAGAACCCAACAGATACTCATTGTCTTTTTTCTCTACTATTCATTTTAGACTTTCTTCACCCTCAACTAGCAGCACCTTGCTTGGATTTCTACATTGTCAGTTCTAATGTCTCTTTTTTCATCTCTGATTTTAATTATTTGGATTTTCTCTCTTTTTTTCTTAGTCTGGCTAAAGGTATTGCTATAAACTTTCCTATTATTTCTTCTTTTGCTATATCCCATAGGTTTTGATATGTTGTGTTTTCATTTGTACTTGTTTCAAGAAATTTTTAAATTTCCTTCTTAATCTCTTTATTGACCCACTGGTCATTCAGGAGTATATGGTTTAATTTCTATGTGTTTATATATTTTCCAGTGTTCCCCTTGTTATTGATTACAAATTTTATTCCATAGTGGTCAGAGAAAATACTTGGAATTATTTCAATTTTTTTTTGTTTTTTTTTGGATTTTTGAGGACTTGTTTTGTTTCCTAACATATGGTATGTCCTTGAGAATGATCCACGAGCTGAGGAGAAGAACGTGAATTCTTCAGCTGCTGGATAAAACATTCTGTAAATGTCTATTAGGTCCATTTGGTCTATAGTATAGGTTAAGTTCAATGTTTCTTTGTTGATTTTCTGTCTGGATGATCTGACTGACTTTTCTTTCTGACTCCTTCATTCAAATGTATATCTTCTAGTTTTCCCTTGGTTAGTTAGGAGAACTTACTTGTATTTTATAATACTACTTATAAATACTTCTACATTAACCACTTGCCTTTTACTTGCAACTGCCTCATTCAGCCATACTTATTTTTATTACTTTATTAAAAATTATTGTGAGCTATAATAAACATGCGGAAGAATGAATACAATATATATGTACAGTTTAGGTAATATTAAACAGGACATTACCAACATTTCCTGGTCTCCCTTCCCTTTCTAATCACAATCCCTCCTCTTGTCTCCTACAAGTAACTACCATACTGATTTTCATGGCAGTCATTTCTTTGATTTTTCTTCATAGTTTTACCACCTCTGTATAAATCTCTAAATAATATGGTTTAGTGTTGCTAATTTTTTAATTTAATGAAATTATACTATATGTATTATTTTGTGCCTTGCTTATTTAGCTCAAAATTAATTTGTAAGATTTAAGCTTGTTATTATATATAGCTATAGTTAATTCCTTTCCCTATATTAGATGATATTATATTGTATGAGTAAACAATAATTATTTATGTAATCAATTTCTTTATGGATATTTGATTGTTTCTAATTTTTGACTAATGTGAACAATAGAGCTCTATGTGTACGTTTCTCTAAAGCACATGAGAGTAGAATTGCTGGGTTGTAGATTATGTATATCTTCAACTCTACTATCAGATAATGACAATTTTTTTTTCCAAATTAGTTTTACCAATTTATATTCCTGTTAGCAATATTTCATTTTTTTATATATTATACTTTTTGGTTTGTTTGGATGATAATTTCAGAAACAGTTAATTTAAAAATTTTATACTGAACATTCTTGTGTTTTGTGTAGGAACATGAATGTAAACTGACTCATGATATTCTAGAATTGATTGACAGAGAGGTTGACCTTATGATGAGAGGAGTCAAACATCATAACCTTGAAGGACTCAGAAAAAGAATTGCGACACTCTTTTTACATTATATCAAAACACCTCTATTTAATCCTGAAGTTGCAAGATTCCTTAAGGTATTCTACTTTTTAATCATAATTTATTACTTTTTCAGAATCCTAAAATGTGATATAGCAAATTTAAGTATATTCAAATTTTGCTTTAACACTTACTTGGAATTCATGTGGAAGACCATCTCATTGGTGAAATCTCTTTTGAATGATTATTTTGTGTGTCAATAAACTAAACTTATTCATGTAACTTATTTTGTGTCTGTATTTCCAGCTTTTAATTCTTTCCTGATCTCTGAACCGACTTTCCAATTGAATATGTTGAAGGCATCATGATTTGATACCTCCATGCTATTGCACATACTGTTGCTTCTACCTGGAATGCTATCCCCTATTTTACCCAGCCAGTTCCTATTCATTTAAGATTCAACTCTCAGGTCCTCATCTTCAGAGAGGATTAGAGTCTTTATTTTTGAGATTCCACGTTACACCTTGTTTATGTTCTTTATAATACTTATCACACAGTTATGCTTATTACCGGTCAGATCCATATAGATATCCTGAAAGAACTTCAAATGTAACATATATTTAAATTAAACTATCTTTTCCAACTCCAGGCTTCTGCTCTTTATCTAAAGCCAAGATAAATGCCTCATTGTGTTCTTGCTCTGCAGTAATATTTAAAATGCTTCCAGTAAAATTTTGGGGGATGTTGTCAAATAATTATAAATAGTGTTTTATTTCAATGATTACTTTTAGCTAAATTTAAGAAGCTGACTAAATATTATTAGCTTTTTTTATAAAACAAAATCTCAATATTTAGTCCAAACTTCTAGAAGAATAAAAATTGTTTAATTTTTATATTATTTCCTTTTAATTTATTTTAAAAAATTTAGTTGTATCACAAAAAAATTAAAATATAACAAAAATCTAGTTCTAGTTCTCTATAGACTTAGTTTATATATATTTGGAGTAATATAATAGAATTTTATATTCTACATTTTTACATAATGTTCTACCATTTTATTTACTTTTTAAATTTATCTTTGGTAGAATTCACTCTTTCTGGTGAGTTTTGAAAAATGCATACAGCCATGTAACCAACAGCACAGTGAAGACAAAAAATAGTTCTGTCTCCCTTCATGTGGTTTCAAATCCTTGGAAAACACTGATTCACGTATTACTTTTATAGTTTTATCTATTTCAGAATGTCATATAAGTGGAATAATACCATATGTAGTCTTCTGAGACTGACTTCTTTCGCTTAGCGTATTACAATTGAGATTCACCCATGTTTTTGAATGTATCAGTAGTTTGTTGTTATAGCTGAGCAATATTCTTACAGTCTGGATATACAGGAGTTTTTTTTGTTTGTTTTTGTTTTTATCCTTTCACAGTTGTAGGACACTTGGGTTGTTTAGTTTAGAGTTTGGGGCTTTTATTAATAAAGTCACCATGAATACTTGACATGAGGTTTTGGGTAAATTGATTGTTTTGGGGTAAATACCTAAAGAGTGGCATTGTTGGATCACATGGTATATGCATGTTTATCTTTATAAGAGACTGCAAAACTTTTTTTCCAAACTGGCTGAACCATGTTGCATCCCCACCTGCAATATATAAGAAATGTATTAATTAAAACAAAGGATGTAAGATTTTTTCTTGTATCTAAGACAAATCCATAGATTATCCTTTACTGCTTCTATTTTGGGAAGGGATATACCTTTCAATATCCAAAAATATATACTAGGTTAAAAAAATAATGTTACTGACTTTAAAAAGGATGCCTCATTTGCACATTTTTGGTTTGCATAATGGGGAAGAACTTGAAGGAACACCACTACCCACCCTCTGTCCCACTTTCTGGGAGTGAGCCAGGACAAAGCCCTCAGTGTTCTCTGAAGAATTCTTTAGAGTTAAGTTCTATAGCTTAAATGGAGCCCTTTGCCATCATACTCATAATGGGGATAGGTTATTTTCATTCTTGCACAATTTCAGATGGGTAGAGAATACCTTTGCATGGTTTTATAATAGTCTATTCATCTCTAAGGGAAAGGTGTGCTAACTAGTTTTTATGAAGTTGACTTATATATTTGTCCAGTTTAGTGCCTAGGAGGCGGGAAGGTAAAATAATTATTCAAGTTAAATGAAATATGTGATCTCAGAATAAAAAAATAACTCAGAGAAGTTGCCTTCTAGTTCTTTGATCATATCCCTAGATCACTCTTGTTTTTTCCAGTAGAATTGACTACCTTTTAAATTTACATACTGTCTTATCTCCCAAAATTATAAGGCATGGAATAATGAAGTCTTCAAAAAATATTACCTTTTGGGAAGATGAAGTATTTAGGAAAAGTAAAGCAGAGTAGAGGGGAAGGTGCAGAAAGGTAACAGAGATTCAGAACAAAAACATAAGAAGGGATTATAATGGTAAATGCTTCAAATCCATCTTGAGTACGAGAAAAAATATTACAGAATATTGATGCCCATTTCCTTCTTTATAAAAAATATTTTTGAAAGTTTTATATATCAAATGCCAACTCTGTTGCTGCTTGATCTTTTCTCTCATGGATGCCAGAAATACTAATGCATCATAAATTAGGGAAGACTGGCTTGTATAAGCCATGATTCAGTTTGTGTTGAAAATGTTCAACATTCATAGTCATTCCTTCATTCATGGTACTTTAGCCCATAAAGAATCACTGGATAGATGTTTCTATGGTAGAATTATTTCCTGCCCATTGCTTTAGATGCAGAGTTTCAAATTTTGAAAATTGACCATTGAACTATTTTGAGTTTATTTTTAAGATAAATGAAATAAGAAAACAATTTGTTTAGTGGGATTTTATTTATATTTGACTCTATTGCCCGTAGGAAAAATTATTATAACAACCACAATACATCTAAACTTCTTAAAAATAAGTGCTAAAAGCTTCTGTCTGCTAATTTTTTTCAGTCAGTTTTTTAAGTGATTTTATCACACATGTCTAAGGGTTGATCAGTAACAGATTTTTAATATTTGGCAGAGTAAATGAATATAGCTTGAAATTTAAATTTTGTATAGACTAGGAGGTTAAGGGAAAAATATGACTTTTAAAATTAATCAACTCTGGCTGGGTGCGGTGGCTCACGCCTGTAATCCTAGCACTCTGGGAGGCTGAGGCGGGAGGATCATTTGAGCTGAGGAGTTCGAAACCAGCCTGATCAAGAGTGAGACCCCATCTCTACCAAAAATAGAAAAAATTAGTTGGGCATGGTGGCGCTTGCCTGTAGTCCCAGCTACTCGGGAGGCTGAGGCAGAAGGATCGCTTGAGCCCAGAAGTTTGAGGTTGTTGTGAGCAACCTGACACCACAGCACTCTAGCCTGGGCAACAGAGTGAGACTCTGTCTCAAAATAAAATAAAATAAATAAAATAAAATTAACCAACTCTATCACATTCTAAGATAAGTTAGCTCTCAGTGCTTTTGTTGGCTAATACAGTATTTGGTCTGGCTCCCTTCCCTTCCTTTCCCTTCTCTTCCCCTCCCCTCCCCTTCCCTTCCCTTCCCTCTTTTCTTTTCTTTTACTGTTTAGGTCCCTCAAGACCCATTGAAGTTTTATAAGAAGATTTACTTTTGCTACGGTTGTCAGCTGTATTTGCCTTCTACAGAGTTTGCTATATCATCCACCTCAAACCGTGTATACCGGTGCCGTCGCTGCACTCGCCTTGAGAATGAAGCTAAACAACGAGAATCGTTTCTGAAGTACAAATGTTTACTTCAACGGCTTTACTATTCAGAAGCTGATTATGAAGATGATTCTAAAATTGCTTTCTTGATGCAGGTATGGTTAATACAGGGTGCCAACATGGCTGAAATTTGTCTCCATCTAGGAGGCTGTGTTGCAATCTAATGTATGTTTGTGTATGTGTGATTCTTTAGTAACTGTCTATTCTGCTAGACAGTAGGCTCTGTGAGCGCGGGGCTACGCGTATTTTCTCCTCTTGCTCACCATTATGTCTCCATAACCTGATACAGTGCCAAGTTCATATAGGTCCTCAATATTTATTGAATGAATGAATGAATGCTTTTCCAGAAGTTGATGTTGCATATGCACATGTTAGTGTTTATGGATAACAGTAATAATTAGTATTACTGAATGTGACTATGATGGTAAATAATATGAAAAGTGAAAACTAAGGTTCATAGAAAGTAAAGAAGTACCTTAGGGAAGGACTTTGAGTAGATGGATACTTGTCTACTTAAATTATTAGTATGATACCATCCATAACCCATAACTGAAAAGTTCTGAGTCCAGAGTTCTTTGGAAAGACCATTACACTGGATCATTGACCCTGTCAGTAATCTGCCTGTTTTAAGAGCAGATTCCTAGCTCCTCGTAGCTCTGAGAGAAGCCGGGGCCTATGAGATCATGGACTCTCACCTGAATTCCTGCCTTAACCACTACTTTGGTCTCCTTGGTTCTTCCATGATTTCTCTTGGGTTGTTTAGGCCAGAGGAGAGTCTTTGTCTCTACAAAATAATATCAAATTCCTGACACTGTTTCAACTTATGTATGGGAGTGAGAAAAGAAAAGAAAAGGTCTTATTTATTGTTGAAAGGACTTTGCCCAACATTAGCAACTGATTGATAAAAGTAACTCATAGAGCACGATTGTTCCCAGAAATGATATTTGTGTTTACAGACTGTCAAAAAAGGTCAATTTTCTGTAAATTAAAGTTATTAATTAAAATTAAATTATATGTAATATCAAATATGAAAATAGGCACTCCTATGAATAAAAATTTTATAGACTTAAGAAAAAGATTCTAAACCTAGTGTGCTTTGTTCAAAAATTCTTCTGAATCAATAGCTTTCAAACTTTTAAATCATAATCTATAGTAAAAATGTACTTTTGTTACAACCTAGAACAGGCATGCACGATAATAATAATAATAATAATAATAGCCAAACACTCGGATAGTGCTAACATGGCTCTACACATTCTATTGATTTAATCAATGAAACAATTCTATCAAAATAGGTACGATTTCCATTCTGCAAATGAGAAAACTGAAGCACCAAGAAGTTAACTGACTTGCCCAAGTTAACACTACTGAGTACCACTGCTGGGATTCAAACCTAGGCAGTCTGGTTCCCAGAGTCCATACATGTAAACACATGCTATTCTTCTTCAGAAACAAAAGTTTCCTGAAGCAAGGTTTACTTTTACCATTATGGATACATTCTGATATTTCCTATTCAATTCAAATTTATTCATTCTAATTTCCATTTGGAAAAGTTTGGTGTCACTTAAGAGGTAGCAACCCACAGTTTGAAAAACACAGATTGAAATGATTACATATTTTTTCCAATAGAAAGTATTTTATTAATAAAGATGATGTTTATTTTAGGGTTTAAATTCTTTTATGCTTTTTGTATATTTCCTTGCTAGGAAACTTAGATTCATTAGGGCTTTAATATAACTCACACACAAGTGTCACCTCAATATTTTGTATTGCATTAGTCAGTGTTCTCCAGAGAAACAAAACTAATAGGATATCATGTATATATAACTACAAGGAATTGGCTCACACAATTATGGAGGCTGGCAAGTCCAAAATCTAAAGAGCTAATGTCCCAGTTCAAGTCCTGCAGGCTGCTGTAGAATCAGGAAGAGCCAATCTCAGCTAAAAGGTCATCAGGAAGGGAAGCAAATTCTTCCTTACTGGTGTGTGTGTGTGTGTGTGTGTGTGAACCTTTTGTTGTATTCAGACCTTCAACCAATTGGATGAGGCCCACCCACATATGAAGGGCCATCTGCTTTATTCAGCCTACTGATTTAAATGTTAATTGCATTCAAAAATACTGTCTTAGAAAAACCCAGGTACTGTTTAACCAAATATCTGGGACCCCCATGGGCTGGTCAAGTTGATGCATAAAATTAATCATCACACATACTGAATAAAAAAATTCTAGGGAGCATTATCACCTTTCAGATAAGATAGTTTCTGTTAGGTGTGAATTAATTTGAATACTGTAGCTGTGTAGGGTTTTGGTCTCCCCTGTCTTACTTTTCCAATATCTAGGGTTAGCAGACAAATATGAATGTCCAACAGCTTTTCCCCCTTGTAATGGTATCATTTTAATTAATATTTATTTTAGTAATATTATTGCTTGGCATAAATGGAATGCATAAACTTTCTCATGAAATAGTAAAGTTCATGGACAATAGCAAAGATTAGCATATACTGAATTTGAACATGATGACATGTATAAAAAAGAAAGCCAAGATATATAAAAAGTTCTGCTTAGAGAAGATATTTGAGTGTTTCATGAGACAGTTTATCTGTAATACATACAGATATGCCTAACACAGTAGACAAGAGTATTGTTCTCTTATTACAACAATTTCAGGAACAATGACTATTTGAAAGGTACACAGTAGGCAGCTCTTAAAGGCTGCCAACCACACTTATGATGTGCATATTTGACATTTACATGCAAATAAATACTTCATTCTCTTTGATGCAATTTTGAAATTATTAATAGAATTGATGCAACTAAATTAAAAACAAAAATGTAAACAAGGCACATATTTTGAATATAATGCAAAAATATATGAAACATTACATTTTAAAATTCTGTAGATTGCTTTTTCTATAGCAGCTGTTATAGTATCATCTTTTTTAGCATTAATAGCTAAATTTCATTAGTTGAATTTAATATTTTGAATTATCTATTTATGAAACAGTGTAGTAGCTGATGGTGACAAGACTTTTTTGTTTGTTTTTTTTTACTTTAGTAAATTGCTTAGGTTTTTGTCCACTGGTTTTATAGAAAAGACTTCTGCTCTCTCACACAAACTTTTCACAACGATGGTTCTTTTTTCTATGCTTATACTTTGTGAAGATTGCCCTTCTCTGACAATTCTAAATTTATATATGCAGACCTCGTGAAAAGTCATTCCATGAGTTTTAGCTAATATAGTTTAAATTTTAAAAAGTTTTAAACAGTTACTTCATTCCCCCCTTTTTAATTAAAACAACATATTTTAATTAACACTGAGTTAATTACTTAATCTTTATTAAATCTCAGCTTTTTCATTTGTAAAATGGCAGTAAAAACTTTTAAAAGATCCCTATAATGGCCCTGAAAATAAGATGATAGTTACTAATGAATTTTTGAAAATTATTTAATACCATATATTTGTTAAGGTAATATTAAGGTATTATTAAAGTAAAATTAGCATACTGGAAGAAATCTATACAGCTTACTCTGAATTAAAGATGGGGTCATGACTGTGAGACTGATAATATAGTTTAGGCAGAATAAACAGAAGTTTGGTGAAAAATAGGGGACTATGTACCACTGAAACCTCATAAATAATGTTTTACTTTAAAAAAATATGCTCAATATAATTTATTTCCTCAAGTAATTTAATAATCTTAAAAAATTTATGTTTATAAGAAAACAACATTATTTTTTGAAACTTATTTTGACATGCAGCTAGAAGATATTCAGTACCTGACAGAAAACATCTGGGCATCCCAGTCTGTACTCAGTGGCTGGGACGATCTCAATGATCTGATCCTGGTCAGGTGGGATAAGTCCTTGGAGTGGTCCCCCTGGAACTGCATTCTTCTTACCAAAGATGAAGGGGCTGCTCATCTCAAGCTAGCGAGTATTGAAGAGGTAAGAAAGTTGGATTTATTTAGGAAGTTCTTTTAATCATTGGAGTTATTAGAGATAACTAGACTGCCATAATACATACTTCCATCAGATGAAGAAACAGAACTCATGTATTAACAGTAACAAAATATGTGGATGTCATATATAGCAGAGATTAAAATTAAAAGGAAGCTACAGTAAACATGTAAAAGGTCACCCTTAGAGGTTTGAACATATAACAAGTACTAAATAAGCTACCAGTGCCTCCTAATAGCAAGTTCAATCATATTCCACAGTAAATTCCATGAAGGCAGGGATTTTGTTTACCTTATTTGCATCTATGTCTCTAATACCTCCAATAGTGTCTGTCACAGATTAGGGACTTAATATAATAAGTATCTGTTGAAAGAATAAATGAATATTACCACCACGTGGGTATTATGGCACCCAGATTCTGTCCTCCTTTGATTAATCATCACGAGTCTACCTAAAAGCACACTCAATTATCAAATAAATTTTGTTCATAATTTTGTGCTCTCAATGGCAATCATACTGATGGAGTATAGTTCTGAGGCTCCATTTTTCATTTGCTTCCAACTAACCAGGAGTGGAGGAAACACTGCAAAAATTAAATGTCATTTACTGTAATTTCAGTAACTTACAAGATGCAATCTAAAACATTTTGATGAACGGAATTGAGGGCCCCTGAGGAGCTCCTAGAGAGCTCCTTTTACACTGAGCCCAGGATCCCAAGAACTGATAACTGATTCTCGCTGTCTACTGATTAAATTGCTGCACCTTTAGTTTCACTCAAGATGTCTGCTAAGGGAAAATAAAGAAATGACGTCAAATATCATAGTCATTTTGAATAGTGCTATTCCCTGTTTCCTTTTTCAGGGCAGGGGGAGGAGATGATGTAAAGAGGAGAGATTACATTTTTAGCTTTTTAAGGAATTTTTCAGTTTTAAGAAGCCAGGCTAAGAAAAATTTCACTCTAGGGATTGAAAAAAGGTCAGCAAAAAATTGAAGCTGTGTTAAACATTATATTTAGTAAACTAAGCTGCCTCGTAAATATTTAATCACTGGAAGCATAGCCAATACAAGCAATATCATTTCATCTAGGGCCCACGATGAGACTGAAGTTCATTCCCAAAGCTGATATTCTGGTGCTTCTTCAATTAATCCACACAACTCCCTTTGTGTATTTAATCAAATTTCTGCAGTATCAAATTAAATGTTCTATTCACATGCATTTCTAATTTCAGGATGCCAATCTTATCAAATTTCTGTAAATAGAGCTAAGGTTCACAACCAGACAAACTCAAAAAACATTTGCTTTTTTTATGGCTTTGGGCTGATGTAATCTTTTAGGTATTAATATTCAGTGTAAGGAATAATTTATATCTTGCAAATCTTGCAGCAAGTTAAAGCATTTTCAGAGTTTCCTTAATTCACAGAAATGTTTGCTTTCTCAGGGAGTAAAAAATACTCAAAAGTTAAAATAATCTTGACTCCCTGCAATTATGACCCAGGTTATATGAAACACATGGAAAAAGACTTCCGTGAACTCTGAGGCAGATTGATTTCTCATTTGTGTGCCCATTGGCCCAAGGAGGAACAATCATGAACTTAAAACCACAGTACTGGTCTAGTTCTTTCCCATCTCTGTCACTAACAACTTATAGGAAATTAAGACCTGCCCTTCTTGGTTTATAAATTTTTAGAAAGATTAGCTAAAAATATGGAATCAGTGAAGAGGGATAAAAGCAGCCCTGGCTTTGAATTCTGGCTCTATCATTTATGACCTGGGAGGAAGTGGAAAAGTGTGCTAATGTCTCAGTGCCCTAGTTTTCTCATATATAAAAGAAGAGGTAATAATATCTCATCATAGGGAAGCTTTGAGGACTAAATAGACCATTATTTAAAGCTCTCAGCATAGTTTTTGGGATGAATCAACTTAGATAGTAACTGTATGTATGAAAGCACTTTAAAAATTTGGGGTGCATTTTATTTCTAATTGTAGTAAAAGCAAGACATTATTGTTTTAAAAAATCTGAAAGAATAAAAGGGTGTAATGTAGAAAATAAAAGTCTCCTGATAGCCACCCATCCCTATTTCCACATTGTGGGATAACTACTATTTCTTGTGTATAATTTATTGAAATCCTTCTGGAAGGTTTCTATGTGTATATATGTAATATATAGTTTTTTGTAGCATTGATTTTATGTTAAATTACTCTGAAACTTGGTTTGTTTGCTTTCTCTAACAATAGACATTGGATATTTTCCATATTATATTATTCTTAAAGAGTTACTTATTATTCCTTTGAATGTATGAACCATAATATGCTTATCTTTAATAATTTTTAGCTCTGCAAAGGTACTCTGAAAACCTATAAAGTTCTGTACATCAGAAATGTGTTCGTTTTTCTTGAATGAAATATGAGCTAAGAAGTGATGGAGCAATTAGATTAGTGCAAAGGATGAATATGAATATTTTAACATAGTAAATTTACAGATAGGAAACTAGGGTACTCCTACATAATACTTTCTGAAAAAATAACAAATCCTTTGGCTCGTTTTCCCCAGGACTTCGTTTTACTTAGATTTGACCCTATGGAGACATCTTTAGTGAAGGAATGTCTCACTCTCAGAAGATAAATTTTAGGAGAAAGTACAGGTTGTATTTGTAATTTGATTGCAAAGAGGGCCAATGCAGATTAACAAAGAGAATAGATGGCACTTAGTAACTTAACCAGAATTTACTTTTGAATGTGCCAAATGCTTGGAGAGAAACAAGTAAATGTGTTACGACTGTTATTCTTCATTGTTTCAGGTGCAAATAACAGACAATTTATAATGACTTAATCAAATGTGGGTTTAGTTTTTTCATGGAATATGAAGTCCAGAGGTTGGCATTCTGGGGCTAGTGTGGCATCTGCACAGTGCTTTCAGAAACTCACGCCCTCTAACCTTTTACTCAGTCGTATTTAACCTTTGGCTTTCACACTCACGCTTGTGCACTCTCAGTGATATAATAGCTATGTCATCTCCTGCATTATATCTATATTTCAGGTTTGGCAAAAGGCTAAAGGTGTTTGATAGGTGAGTCATCTCACTCTTAAAAACGCCTTTAAAAAGCTTTTCTGTAAGCTTTATGCAATGACATATATATATACATATCAGAAGCTCATCACATCACATGGCCACCCCTAGTTAGGATGAAGACTGGGAAAGTTGGACACATCTCACCCTATACAAAATCAGACCTCTAAACACAAATGGAAGAGAGAATGAGTATTGAGTTAGTAACAAGCAGTGGTTTGAACATAGGTTAGAGGGAGACTTGAGGAAAGCTTCCTGGTTAAAGTGTCATAGGAGCTGAGCCCTGAATGATGATGGACAAAGTGAGAAAAAAAAATATATATATATATATATTCT
>CAUYRT010062623.1:0-33981 GCA_963574885.1 Lepilemur ruficaudatus | reverse complement strand
TCCTGGGCTCAAGTGATCCGCCTGCCTCAGCCTCCCAAGTAGCTGGGACTACAGGCATGCACCACCATGCCCGGCTAATTTTTTCTATATATTTTTAGTTGGCTAATTAATTTCTTTCTATTTTTAGTAGAGACAGGGTCTTGCTGTTGCTCAGGCTGGTCTCGAACTCCTGACCTTGAGCAATCCTCCTGCCTCGGCCTCCCAGAGTGCTGGGATTACAGGCGAGTGTTTGCATTTTTAACAGAGGTATTTTTATGGGAAAGGATAAAGTTTTAGTAGTGTATTTTCAGGCATTAGAGAGGTGAGTATTTGGCGAGAGGCCGTATTAATTAGGGTGAAGACTAAATCACTGAAATAAAGAAATCCCTAATTGCAAAGACTCAAAGAAACATTTATTTATTTCTCTTTCTTGGATAAGTCCATGATGGGTATGGCCTGCTCTAAGAAGCTATCCAGGCACCCAGCTTGATGGGGAGATGGGAGGGCTCTGCCATACGTCCAGGGGCATATCATTGCCTACCAGGTTGAAGCTGAGTTTCCACATCTGGGTTCCAGCCAGCAAAAATGAATAGAGCAGACACCTAGGGCATGGAATTTCCTTTTAACCAAATGTAAAGTTGTATACTTTGCTTCTGTTCACCATCTGTTGGTCAGAACTTTGGCCAAACCTACTCCCAAGAGAGACTGGTCTCTGGCTGTGTGGCCATGTAACCATGGGGGGGACAATTGACAGTCTCCACCATGGAATGCTTTCCTTTGCCTTGAAATCACTGCATGAGACCTGCCTCATGGAGTTTACTACTGCTCAATGCCATATTTAGGAGTCATAATTCTCTCCTTTCTTTGAAAATAAAGGTGATATTTCATGACATCCTTTTGCTATGATAGGCATAGCTTGACTGGTGAACCATTCCCTACATTGAGTCCACAGCCTTGAGAAGTAGCTTGTCCATGGGTTTTGGCTTACACACTGATACCATCCACCAAGTACATTCACTGCTGGTCTTCTCTGGGCTTCATAAGGACACTATGAGCGAATAAAACCAGATGTTTTCCCTCTAGTTTAAGTGCACCTAAGGTCATATAACAGGAGCCTGGGAAAGATCCCTCCTGGGGCATGGCCATCTCCAGCAGCATGGGGATGGTGCACATTTCAGCAGAGATGAAAACCAACAGGACTCTGGCTCAGGGATGGTAGTGGACTTACTCAGGAGGTTGGACTGGGTCAATGTTACCAGTGCTCAGGCAGAGTAGGATTGTTTTCTATCACTTTTTAAAAAAATTGAGGTAAAATTCACATAATATAATCATTTTAAAATATATAATTCAGTGGCATTTGGTACATTCATAATATTATGTAACCATCATCTATATTTCTAGAACATTTTCATCTATCCTCCCAAAGTCCCCTTACCCATTAAGCACTTACTCTCAGTGTTCTCCCTTCTACTTCACAGCCTCTGGCAACCTCTAATCTGTGTCTGTCTTTGTGGGTTCAAGACATTTCATATAAGTAGAATCACACAATTTGTGCTCATTTCACTTAGCAAAATGTATTTGAGGCTCATCTGTGTTGTGGTATGTATGAGTACATCATTCCTTTCTTATGCTGAGTAATATTCCATTGTATGGATATATCATATTTGGTTTATCCATTCATTTGCTTTTGAACCAAGCCCTCTACTGGGAGCACAAAAGAATGAGAAACAATCCTTTTCTCAAGGAACTCTCATCTAGTGGAAAATACAGACCTGAAAATGAACAGTGAAAATCTGCTGTGATAAGTGTACTGATGCAATATGCAAGCCTAAAAGGGAGGCAGCCCAGTCAGTCTTATGAAGCCAGTGAAATGGTGAAGAATTAGCTGAATCCTCAAATCAAATGGGAGTTAGACAAGTGAAAACATGGAGTCAGACCAAGCAGGGCTGAAATCGCTTGACTTTTCTGAGCCTCAGTTTTTAAATCTATAAAGTGAGGATAATATTAGAACTGTAATAATAAGGAATTAACACTATGTAAACTATGTTTAAATTTCTGGGGGCAATACCTAGAAATGACTAGGCTTATGATCAATAGGAGCTGTTGATGTCATTATTATAAAGGGAAAGAATGAAAGAGGGCTGTGAGGACATTCTAGCATCTGGAAGAACCTTCCTCAGAGAGAGGAACAATAATCAAATTAGTAATAATAGCAATAGTAATGTTTTTAAAATGCTGATCAAATATGAGACAATGTGCTAAGTGATCTATAGTTATCTCAGAACAACTTAAATTATTTAAAACAATCTTCAAACAGCTCTGAGAGATGGGTGCAATTATTTTCTCCGTTATACAGGAGAGGAAGGTGAAACACGATGTGTCAGAGACCCTGCCTGCACCCACACAGCTAGCAAGCAGGGGAACCCAGGCTGCCTGATTCCAAACCCTTTGTTCTTAATCACTGTGCTTGGGCAACTTCAAGAGAATCCTTACAGCAGGAGCACAGATGATAACAGGTGATGTGGAGATGATGAATCTAGAGAAGTAAACAGGGCTAGAAAAATGAAAGGTATGCCAAGCTAAGGAGTTAGAATTTTATCCTGAGAGCAACAAGGACTCACTAAGGACTTAATCAGGAAAGTGATATGCCCAGATTTTTCCTGGTGAATCCTCTGAGCAAAACAGGACTTCTAGTGATAAACAAAGAATCAATGAAATGCCAATTGAAGGTGGTAACCCATGGAGAGAACCTGCTTGTGAAAGGCCTGCCTGTAAAGGGCCTGCAAAATTTAAAAGTCAGTCTGCCCTTCAGCTTGTTATTCAGCTGCAGTAGTAAAGCTGTTCCCTGTGGCAATGAAAAATCATTAACCTTTGACTGATTGTTTTAATCATTTCCATCCGTGTAAAGTATTGCGTAGATGTAGTTAAAATTTAGTATGCCTGTTTTTGCAAAACCTATGAAAAAATGTATTTTGGCTAAGACTAACACTTTCTGCTTTTGTAAACCTGCTTGCTTACAGATTGTTATCAGAACAGGTGGTCCGAGGCTGGTCCCAGACACTGCAGCTGTAAAAAACATGATGTAATGTTGTTCCTCCAGCTCTTGTGCCTAATGTCACGTAACCCTAACTTAGGATAGTATAAAACCTCCCTGCTTTTTTGGCTCGGGGCTACTCTCTGTGCTTGCAGAGGTAGTCACTGGCCAGCTAATAAAGACTCACGAATTTGACTCAGTTCGGTCTTTAGGTGGTCTTTTCTTGCACTCTGTACCATAACACTGCCCAGCTAGTGATTCTCTTAGTTTCTGCAGCTTTAAGTAGCTGGAGGATAGAGAGGTAAGGTGCATGGAGAAAAACCTCTTCAAATTGAAATGCTTTCAGGAACAGACAACAAAGTCTGGAAGCCAAATTAGGGGAAATAGCTATACTAGGAATTTGGCCTTTTTTGATGCAATAGCCATTGCCTTATGTTTACACACTTAATATTTGGTAAGATATTTTTATAAAATTATCTCATAAAAACTTCACAATAATCCTGTGCATACTGGGGGGAATATTGACTCTATATCACATGAAGAAAAATATATTGTTTAATACTTAATGCTCCCAGCTAGTAAGGAGGGAAGTCAGAGCTCAAATCCACATCTCTTCAATTTAAGTCTAGGTTTTTCCTATCATTATCTCAGGTGGGAACCATTTTAGCTGTGGTGTCTTCATCAAGCCAATGTTTCTCACTTATTGCTAAAAGGTTATGTAGAGCTACCAGGACACTGCCCTGTCAGAAAGTCCACTCTCTACTAAAGTGCCTTCCTATTCTACCCAAATGACCATTGCAAGGTGCTACCTCAAGACCATGGGTGTGCTTCAGTATTTATCAATTTGGCAACAAAGTTTATTTAGATATTGCAAAAAGCAAAGTATATTGGAAAGTAAACAAATTAATACAAATCTCTTAAACTTCTAATGGTTACTTTGGAAGATGATTATAATTTTGACTCTGTCAGTCTAAACAGCAACTCTTTTTAGAATTTATATGTCTTCTTCTTCTTCTTTTTTTTTTCTAGGGAAACAGGCTTTCTTCCCCCTCTGCTTTACCCTACTACAGAAGAACTGACTGGCAATATCTTATTAGAATCACACATCTAGAAATGTTTAATTTATACCCTTACTTACCCATACATACAATGCCTTGCTTACACTAGACACTAAATAAATGTTTGTTTATGAATAAATAAATGAATGATTCCTACTACCTCAATAAATTTAAATTTTATGAAGGTTTTCTCTACATGCCAAACACAATGCTGGATGGTGGGAATATAGAAATGTCTAGTCCAATCTCAAGGACTGACTAATACATTGACTCATAATACTGTTTTCTCTACATATCCACCTGGATTCTTAAAAAAAAAACACTGATGCTCAGGTCTCAAGCCCAAAGATTCTGATGTAAATGGTCTAGATTAAAGTCTGTTTATTGTTTTAAAAAGCAGTCCAAATGATTCTAATGTAAAGACTCAGTAGGGAAAACAGATCGATAAAAAGGCAAATATGTGGTATAGTGATTAGCACCCTGGTTCTGGAGTCTCTGAGTTCAATTATACTACCTTCCTCTCTCTAAGTTGTGTGATGATTTACTCAAACTCTCTGAGATTCATATTTCTCATCCATAAAATGGGAGCAGTAATCATACCCAGCTTCAAACATTGTTGGGAAGAACAAATTGGATAATTCAACTAAGGTACTTTGTTATGTCTAGTATACAGTAGCCACTCAAGTTTCATCAGTTATTGTTCGTATTTTGTGGTGGGTAGGCTGAATGTGCTACAGGAACACATTGAGAGTTAGAGAAGGTATCTCAGTGGAAAAATGCTTCCTTCTCTGACAGGGTGCCACCATGATTTTATTGCACAAAACAGAGGCCAGTTATCATTCCTGGAATAGTGACCTCACCAGGGATTATTTGAATCCTCTCCAGATACATGGGTATCAAAGCCAGCAGAGTCTATTTGATTGCTTCATCTATATAACGTGGCAAAAGTCCCTTTTTTCCAGGGTTATTATGAGGATGAGATGAAACAGTCTTACAAAAGTGCCTATCATATAGTACCCATTAGCCCAATTCCCTATATGATGGGCCACAAAAATATGTCCAATAAAGCTTAGGATGACTCTTTCATTAGCCACCTAGTATCAGAAAAATCTGCTCATGTGTTTATCTACTTATTCATTCATCTATGTGATAAATATGTATTAAATACTGATATGGTCCTTATGGCTACAGGGGTGAACCAAGAAGACACAATTCATGACCTTAAGGAGCTGACATTTCTGCAATGGGGTCAGAACAGAGGCAA
Source organism: Lepilemur ruficaudatus (assembly GCA_963574885.1). Lineage (NCBI taxonomy): Eukaryota > Metazoa > Chordata > Mammalia > Primates > Lepilemuridae > Lepilemur > Lepilemur ruficaudatus. The sequence goes on along the minus strand of CAUYRT010062623.1, from coordinate 28,646 downwards.
CTAATTGCAAAATGAATTACTTTTCCATTAATTTGTTCTATACTTAATTATCTTAGTTATTGCAGTAAGTGCTATAAAGATATAGAGAGAGTCAGAGAGGCTTCCTTGTGAAGATAACTTTTTAGTTGGATTTTGAAGAATGGGCAGGAACTGACTGGGTGAGGGGGAAGGAAGAGTGTTTCAGGCACAGGGAGAACATGTAGGGAGTGAATGTCCTAATACATGGGGAGACATGGGGAATTGAGAAGGCCTGTGCCTCTGGAGCACAGAGCGTGGGCAGGGGAGTGTCCCATGAGATTGGCAAATGATACAGGGTCAGCTTCTGTATGGCCTCAGAGGCCATGTTAGTTATTTCTGTCTTCCCCTACAAACAATGGGGAAGTCTGCCAAGATTATTAAAATTTGAAAAAATGTACCGAGGGGAAAGGTGCTGTTCATAACCACAACTATCTCCTGAAGAAGGTGGAATCTATTGAAAGGATGCCTTATGTCTTCAGAGCATGTGGAAGATCTGGGTATCCAGGTCGGAGTTGGAACCAATGAAGAGTTGAATGTTTTACCAAATGAAGCGAAAAGAACTCAGAGATTCTGGAGAAATCAGGGAAATGTGAGGTGAAGAAAAGATGTGGAAAGTAGAAAGAGGAGAGAGAACCAGGACATGATGAAAGTTATTCAGTAAGCTCGGAATCATTCCCTTCTGTGAGGCTCTCCTTGTCATTCTTGATGTCTTCACTCTTTGAAGAGTTGTCTCTCTGGTCATCTAAAGGCAAGTTATAATTATAAAGAGGCTTCAATTTTTTGATGTAGAAGAACTTAAGAAATCTTTCGAAAGTTTGTTTAACAGTGGAGGAGGTTATTGTATGTGATGCTTCTTTAATAATGTTGTGAGTTTTTTCTGCAAACTGCTTGATCAGAGGGTCTTCGTCTCGAAGCACTCGTTCAATAGCTGTAACAGCAGAAGAGACCTTAGTTCAGCCATCTCTCCTTTAGAGTCCAAAAAGCTCTAACCCTAAATAGCCTACCGCCTTTTACAGAGTCCCCCCACTTCTCCATCTCCCCTCCATTTACTTTCCTGTCATTTTGTTACCTTTACTAATAGCATACAGCAAGTTTTATCCTCTATTCCAGGGGTGAGGAACTTTTTCATGTTGGAAGGCTCCATTAATTTAGCTATAATCAAATAAGGCCACATTCAAGAAACTTCAATTAGATATACTTAAAAGTGTATGTTATTTTGTAAAAATCTAACTATTATGTACTTAATAATTTCAAAAAATGAAAACTACTGGTTAATTTTAAAGCTAACTAACCTTTTAATGACTTTGTTTTGTCTGCTTTTTGTTGGAAAGCATTTGAATAGTTGGTCACAGCATGGAGGTCCGCAGTTTCAGTTGATCCTCCAGATGGGTATCAGTCATTTGTGACCTTAGGGCATCTTGATTTAAGTTAGGTAGGAGAATATAGATTCACAGCAGTAAGTGGTTGAAAAGCAAGAAAGCATTTTTTGGGCATGTTGCCAAAGGCATGAATATTCTGCATTTTTCCATATTTCAATTGGATCTTTCTTAGCATCAAACACTGACTTTAAAATGTCATCTACTGAGAGCTCAATCAATTCCATTTGTAGTTCTTTAGATGCCTTAATGATATCAACTAGATGAGGCTTATATGTTAATTTGAGTGTGATGTCATGATTCTTAAAGTCAGGTACCCTTTCATTGTATTCTCCAATTAATAGGTCTATAACAGCTGCCTATTCTTCAAATGATTCACATATATCATCTTGCTCATCAGTGACCTTTGCTAACTGGGAAAAATGTTCATCTGAATTTCCTCTTTGAAAAAAGATAGCTTTTTTCAAAATACTTGGATTTTTTTTTTTGCCACATATTATACGTAGACTTACTTTCGCTTTGCAAAGAAATATTCAAGTCATTTTGATTTGACATGATATTACGCAGACATGCTGCATTTCCCATAGAAATCTTCTTTCAATAATTCACATTGCTGATTCTGTTCTTCATAAAATTTAACTATCTGTTCTTGCAGAGATAAAAGTTTTAGCTAACACCTGTTCCTGTGATAGCCAATGCACTTTAGAGTGACATGGCAAATTCACACTGAATACCTCATCCTTCAACTTTAGCATGCTAGGAAACTGACAATACTGTGTTGCATTTGCATAAATATAGTTAGTAATACTTATAACTTGTTGCAAAATGTCACTTAAATAGTAGCTTTAGAACAGAGATTGTGCAAGATATAATGAAAAGAAATGAGAGCCTAAGGATCTGTTAATACTTTTTTTAATCTGTGTAATAAACCCTCCAGTTTTTCCTGTCATGGAAGGTGCATCACCCATGCACATACTCACTAAATTTACCAAATTCAGTCCAAATTCATAACATTTATCTTGAGAGTTGTTGAAGATTCCTGTGTTCTGTTCACAAGGTGCCCAAAGTGAGTAACATTTCATAGCAAAGAAAATCTTCTGTTGCGACCTGAACAAAGTATAAAACCTACACCTAGTTAGTAGTATCAGTTGATTCATCCAAATCAATTGAATAATATATAATATATATTTTCCTTTTTCTAAATTTTTTTATTATTTTTTATTTTTTTGCAGATGGAGTCTCACTCTGTCGCCCCAGCTAGAGTGTGGTGGCATCATGATAGCTCACTGCAACCTCAAATTCCTGGGCTCAAGCCATCTTCCTGCCTCAGCCTCCTGAGTAGATGGAACTACAGGCATGCACCACTACCCCTGACTAATTTTTTCTGTTTTTGTAGAGTTGGGTTCTTGTTCTTGAACTCTTGAGCTCAAGCCATCCTCCTGCCTCGGCCTCCCAGAGTGCTAGGGTTACAGACATGAGCCACCATGCCTGGCCATATATTTTCCTTTTGAAGTACTACATGAAATTATTCTGTTAAGTGGAAGTCTAATTCATGCTGCTGATCAGTTCTGGTTCTCCTTGAAAGAGGCAGTTGTTTGTACTTTGCAACGTTATTGGGGTCTAAGCATCCTACAACTTCAACAATGCATTCGTTCACAATTTCTACATCACTGAATGACTTCCCTTTCCCCTAAGTATATAAGCTACTTTGTAAGTTGCTTCAGTGGCATTATTTCCAGGTCTTGTTGCTGCTTGAAAGAATTGTCTTTGCTTTTGCTTTTCATCTTTTTATTTCTGCAATATGAACTTTCACGCCTCTCCCTCTAAAATTTAAAATATTTGTGGTCTTTAGGAGTGTTATAATGCTGATGCGCACTGAATTTCTTTAATGTTGATACTGCAGTATCACAAAGCAAGCAAGTCATCTTATCTTTAGCAGAAATAAGAGCATATTGCAATTCCCAATCCTCATTAAAAAATCTGTTTTCTTCCATCAGCGTTCTCTTGGTGTTCTTTGACATGATGGGCTGTTAAGCAGACAGAATTAAAAAATACCATCCAGCTGTGCAACTATTCACAAATTCCACTTCAAACAGAAACACAGTGCACCATTGCCAAAAGCTGATAACAGACTAGTGTACTCCATCCCCATAAACTCTCACCAACAAGCCTTGTGAGGTAGTGGCGCCAGTCAGGCAGGAGAAGTTAGAAGTAAATCATGAGCACAGCAGTCATCAATTTTTCCCTATGGCTTATGAATATTCTAATTGTGGCAGTCAATCTGGGAGGATTATTTCATTGATACTTATTTTATTCTTCCTTATTTTAAATATGTTCATTTTAAAAATAAAATAAAAATTTAAAAGATGAACAAAAATGTATTAATAAAAATAAAAGGATTTGTTCTGTAAAATTTGGATTCAGTCAAAAGGCTGCACTTAAGAACCTTGAGGCCACAGGTTCCCCACTCCTGCTCTATCCCCAGCAGACCCCAGTAAAAGGAAAATGGAAATATTCACTAAACATTTACTGACTACCTTTTATGTGCTAAGCATTCTGCTAGATAGCATAAATACATACTCATGAAGAGGTTCATGAACATATATATATTATATTGGTCATAATTAAAAAAAGTTGAAATCAGCCTAAATGTTTATGAATAGGGAACTGCATAAAATTATGAATATCATAAAATGAAATAGTATATACATATTAACATGATGTAGATCCATATTTCTTGGCATGGAAAGATGTTTGCAATATAAAAGTAAGTGAAAAAGTTATAAAACAGTTATGATAGTTTAAAATTAAATATGTAATAGCTTATATTCTTTAAAAGCATCTGGGATAATACATATAACAAAATGCTAATATTATATCCAGATAGTTGATGGTGAGAAATTACTATTTTCTTTCTTTCTTTCTTTTCTTTTGTTTTTTGAGGAGAAGGAAAGAAGAGCTTATTAATTTGCCAGCAAATAAGGAAAATGGCAAACTGCTGTCTCAAAGTCCCATTTTCTAATCATAAGCAGAAATACAGAGCTCTTAAAGGGATGGCTTTCAGTTCTAGGTTATTGTTTAACTACAGTTGATGATTCTGATCATCCCATTTCCCACCATCCCATTTCTGCCCACAGTCCCAGGACCTCCACTGAGGACCTCCACCTGGACAGTTCTGTTGAGCCATCTCCTGTAGCACAAAGAACAGAAGACATTCCCCTGCTCCTCCTAGCCACTGACTTGGGACAGGGATACAGGTACTTATTTTTTTCTTAATAAAAAAATAGCAAAAAGGGGAGACTTAGAAAAGAATGAGAAGAGAAGCAGCAGAAGGAGGAGGAGGATAAAAAGAAAGAAGACATTATAAGAAAGATGGAGAAAGAATTTTAGTTCATGGCATTTAGCAGGCAGTCAAATATGTGCTGAATCAATGAGTGATGAATGAATCAAAAAGGAAGGAAGATAATGATGTGTCAATGTAGGTCCATAAGTTGTAACAAATGCACCACTCCGGTGGGTGATGTTGGTAATGGGGGGGAGCTGTGCATGGGTGGGGGCAGAGGGTACATGGGAATCTCTGTACATCCAGCTAAATTTTGCTGTGAACTTAAAACTGTAAGGTAAGAAGGCAGCCATCCTACTTTATAACTCACCTGTTTGTAATTCTGACCCCATGGGGCAATAGACAGAGGCTAAGAGAGAGATCCCTTAGATCCAAACATTTTGATAGAATCATATTGTCCTTAAATTCCTCCTCTGCAAATGTATTGTGCAAGTGCTAGCCACTAAGATGTAAATGCACTGAGGGATGAGACTTTGTTTTATTTGCTGCTCTATCCCCAACAGGTAGAATAGTGTTGCCACATAAAAGATTCTGAAGACATATTTGTTGATGAATGAATGAATGAATGAATCCTCAACTTTCTGTAGTTCCTAAGGGCTCTGGGATGCTAGTTAGGTCTCAGACAATGAGAGGGACAAATGAAGAGAGTGACACAGGGAGAGAGAATGAGAGAAATAGAATAGAAAGAGAAAAAAGATGCCCTTTAACCTAGTCCTTTGGTTGATTTCCCCATAACCACCCACCAACCCACCACTACCACCGTCCCCACATCTGGGACCCTTATAAAACTCATATGTGACTAGAATCATACACAGTAAATTTATTTAGATCCATGCCTACAGATTTCTTTATAACCTCAATACTTACCCTCAAGCATGACTTCAGTTTCCTCTCCGAGGAGTAAATAGCCACCCACTTTTGTCAAGTATCCTATACACAAAGTAAAATTAAAGTTACCCCAAAATACATTATGAAAATACATTCTCTGATGTTATCTGGCTACCTTCTTTGCTTTTACCAAAGCAAAAGATCTCTAGATTATCCTTAAGTCATCTTTTAGTGATTTCAAATAATTATTTCATAAAATTGTTTATTATAATACATGTATGTGTATAAATGTACACAAATCATATCGGACTGCTCAGTGCATGACCACAAAGTGCACACACCAAAGCTATCACCCAGGTTTTTAAAAAGATTAGTGGCACCGCAGAATCCTCCCTCAAGCCCCTCCCAAATCCCTTCTCCACCTTTCATAATACTTTCTCTTGTGTCTGCTTTCTTTTGATTCACATTGCATTGTGAGATTCATCCATGCTCTTTCATGTAACTATAGTTCATTCATTTCCATTGTACATGGCAAAGGCTGTCAGATAAAGTTTTCTTGAAACACAGCCATGTACATTGACTCATGTTTACATATTATGTATGACTGTTTTCAGTCTACCACAGCAGAGTTGAATAGTTGCAACAGAGACCATATGGCACTCAAAGTCTAAAATATTTACTTGAGTCTTCAACAGAAAGATTTTGCTGAACCATCTTGTATGACAGCCCATCTTATGAATGCAGCGTTTTTTTTTTGTTGTTGTTTGTTTGTTTTTGTTTTTTAATCCATTCTGCTGATGGACATTTGCCTTGTTTCTAGTTTGGGGCTGTTATGAATAATGATGTTATGGGCGTTCTTGTACATGAAGTTTGGCATGTATTTGTATAATTACTGTTTGCTATATAAGTAGGAGTGGATTTACTGGGTAATGGATATGCTTATGTTCAACCTTAACAGTTACCGACAAACAGTTTTCCAAGGTAATTGTACCAATTTTTACTCCCACTAACAGCGTATGAACATGTCTATGCTCTATGTCCTCTCCAATATTTAACGCTGTTAATCTTTTTCCTTTCAGCCCTTCTCCTGGGTTTGGTGATAGTATCACATTGTGGTTTAATTTGCATTTTTGTGTTCATTAGTAAGAGTTTCGTGTATTTATTGGTCATTTGGATATCCTCTTTTGTGAAGTGCGTATTCAAGTAAGTCTCTTGCCAGTTTTTATATTGAGTTACCTTTTCCTTATTTATTTGCAGGCATTTTTAAATTCTGAATACTAAGTTTTTTAATGTTACATGCCTTACAAATATCTTCTCCATCCCATGGTTAAACTTTTTATTTATTTATTTTTTTGGTGTACAAAAGTTCCTAATTTTAATGTAGTCTAATTCCTCATCTTTTCATTTATAGTTAGTGAATTTTGGGGTCCTGTTAGGAAATCTTTGCCTGCCTATTCTCCTATATTTACTTCTAGAAGCTTTATTGTTTCACCTTTTGCAGTTCGATCTATAGTCCAATTGGAATCATATGGCATGCAGGAGGGGTCAAGATATTTTTATTATATATCTACCTGTGTAACTAACAATGCACCATTAAGAGAAAACTTGTCCTTTTCTTACTGCTTGGCAGGGTCACCTATATCGTAAATTGTGTGTGGATCAATGTGTTGACTCCATTTGGTCTGTCTATCATTGTGCCACTACCACGCTGCCTTCATGTATTAATATAATGTATCTTGATAGCCTGCGGTACAAGTCCTTCGACTCTGTGTCCTCTTTAAATTACCTTAGCTATTCTCAAACCTTTACATTTTCACATAAAGTTCATAATCAGCTCATCAAATTTCATACACACCCCCCCAAAACCTGGTGAGATTTTGTTTGGGATTGTATTGATTCTACACAGATCAATCTGGGGAGAACTGACATTGTTACGGTATTTAACCTTTCAATCCATGACCATGATATATCCCTGTATTTAAATCTTTATAAAATTTTCTCAGCGTTTTCTAGTTTTCTGTGTATTTGTTTTACACATCTTCATTTAGTTTTATTTTGGGGTACTTGATGATTTTTGGTGCTATTATGTTTGGTATTTAAAAGCAATTTTCTAATTATTTATTGCCTGTGTATAGAAATCTAATTGATCTTTGTATATTGATGTTATATCTAGAAAACTTGGTAAATTCATTTATTAATTAGAGTAGTTTTTCTTAATTCCTTCCAATAATTTGAACATGCAAATACTTATCTGTTAATTTTGAAAGTTTGATTTTCTTTTATTCAAACTTAGATATTTTATTTTTTGCTGTTGCCTTATTTTAGCTTTGGAAAACTCTTGATCATTATCTCTTCAAATAGTTCTTCTGGTCATACTTTCCCCTCTCTTTTATTGGAATGCCTATGTTAGACTGTTTAATCATGTTTTGTGTTATCTTATGCTCTTTTCATATTTTCCATTTTTATTTCTTCATTTTGTCTTGAGGTTGAATATTGTATTCTGACATATCTAATCTCTTTTAAACTCTTTCTAATCTGCTGCTAATTTCATCCATTGAGTTCTGCACTCCATCTCATTATTTAATTTAATATTTTGAATATAGCAATCATATTTACTTTAAAGTTCATATCTAATAACTTTAATAACTATACATCCTGAATTCCATTTTTATTGATTTTTTCTAATAATTAAAAAATCTTTCTATACATCTTGTTATTTTTAATTAAACGTCAGCTATTGTATATAAAATTTTTTGTAGATAATATGAATCTCTGGGCAGTTTGTCTTCTCTCAAAGAGGATTTATTTTTGCATTTGTCCGACAGGTAGGCTACAGATATATCTCCTTAAGCCAACCAGGGAATTAGATATTTAAGGCTTCAGTCATCGTGAGGGCTGGCCTATTTCTAGTTTACTCTTACTCCTAGCTTGGGGCCATCAGAAATCCCAGGTGAAAGCCTGGGAGTGTTTACTACGGTTTGTCCTCAATGTTAGTCCACTCCAAGTTTTGTTTCTTTAGCTCAGTGAGACTGCTAAAATTTCTACATAGCTTCTCAGCCTCTCAATTACCATTTTTGCAATTAGAATTGGTAAAACTTAAAAAGTAAAATAATCTCCAAATATCAGGCTACTTCTTTTGGATTCTCTATTCTATTCTGGATTACTGCCTTTACAAAAGTTCTCCTAATGTCTTCAGAAGTTTTTAAAATCTCCCCCACTCCCCGACTTTTCTAATTGCTTTTAGCAATAGCCAAGCCTAAAACAAATTAACCAACCATTGTTAGAAGCAGAAATTTAAAGTGATTTGAAATTTTAGAACTGGGTAAAAACAAAATGCTACAAAGGTTTGAATGCCTCCTACGTGCTAGACACTCTTGTGGGTGCTTTATTTCAATTAATATGCACAATCATTTTGTGAAGCTGTTTGTATTATCCTTCTTTTCACTTGATGAAACCAAAGTATATAGAGATTAAGTAATCTGGCAAAGGTCACATGGCCAGTATGTGTTCATTCTAAGATTGACTGCAAGTTTATCTGTGTTTTTATAGTGTATTCAGAATATAAAATTTATTTTCCTTTTGTATATATTTAAGGTGTACATCATGATTTTTTAAATTAATTTTTTTAAATTCAGAGCATTGCAGGGGTACAAACACTTTGGTTCCATAAATTACCTTTGCACCTTCCGAGTCAGAGCTACGAGCATGCCCATCCCCCAGACAGCATGAACTACATCCCTTAGGTGTGGATTTACCCATCCCCTCTACCCTCCTCTGACCTGCCCAACACCTGATGAATGTTATGTGCACTTTAGTGTTGACCAATTAGTACCAATTTAATGATGAGTACATGTGGTATTTGTTTTTCCATTCTTGTGATACTTTACTTAGAAGAATGGGCTCCAAGTCAATCCAGGATAATATGATAGGTAGTTCATCATTTTTTTTTATTGGCTGAGTAGTACTCCATGGTATACTGTATATCACATTTTGTTAATCAACTTGTGTACTGATGGGCACTTGGGTTGTTTCCACATCTTTGTAATTGTGTGCTGCTATAAACATTTGGGTGCAGATATCTTTTTTATAGAATGTTTTTTTCCCCTTTGGGAAAAAAATCCCAGTAGTGGGATTGCTGGATCAAATGGTAGTTCTACTTCTAGTTCTTTGAGGTATCTCCATGCTCCTTTCCATAGAGGTTGTACTAGTGTGCAGTCCCACCAACCGTGTCTGAGTGTTCCTATCTCTCTGCATCAACGCCAATGGCAACATTTGTTGTTTGGGGACTTTTTGATAAAAGCTGTCCTCACTGGAGTCAGTGATATCTCATTGTGGTTTAGATTTGCATTTCTCTGATGATGAGAGATGTTGAGCATTTTTTCATATGCTTCTTGGCCATTAGTCTGTCTTCTTTTGAAAAGTTTCTGTTTGCACCATGATGTTTTGATATACATACACTGAAGTGAATACTGCAGTCAAGCAAATTAACATATCTATTGTTTCACCCAGCAGTTACCTTTTGTGTTTTAAATGTTCTTTTAGGTAAGAATACCTAAAATCTACTCTCTTAGCAAATTTCCAATATACAATACAATATTATTGACTGTATTTCCCATGCTGTATATTAGATCTCTAGATTTGTTCACCTCATACAACTGAAGATTTGTACTTTTTTACCTATATCTCCAAATTCCTCCCTCCCCTGACCCCCTAGTACCCACCATTCTGCTTTCTGTTCCTATGAATTCAACTTTTTTTAGATTCCACATATAAGCGAGATCATGCAGTATTTTTTTTTGTTTGTTTGGCTTATTTTGGTTAGCATTATATCCTCTAGGTTCATCTTTTTTTTTTTTTTTGGTCTCAAATAGCAGTATCTCCTTTGCTTATCTTACTCTTAAACCAATATTTTATGTTTTCCCTCTGCTTCAGTTAAAATAGTGACTAGGAAATGCATAATAATCGTTTTCATAATACAATCTACAGTTAGCAGAGCTCAAGATACTCTTATTGGCCATGAAACATGGGCTTAAAAATTTAAGAATAATACTTGTTATTTAAGAAGTGTTAAGAATAAATACTTACTTACTTTAAGAATAAAACAAAAATTTGTGTTGTAAGGGTGTCCTTAATTGTGTGCCTTTCTGTTTAATTTTGTATTCCAATGCAATTCCTTTTAGAATTAGATGAGGTTACAAACAAATGAATGAAAATATTTTATGCTAGCAAGTACTAATTCCCCCTAATGTCAAATTGTTTCTTTTTCTTTAACGTTCTTACTAAAACTGCTGAGGTTGAGCTAGCCACCCAGCTAATGACTAGATTTTTAAGACTTCTTGGTGGCTAGGTACGACAATATGTCTATGTTCTGGGCCAGCAATCATTTAGCATAAGTGATATTTTTTCTTTAAAGGAACGGGTGTGACCTCTTGATATCTTTTTCTTTCTAACTAGCTGAAATGTAGAAGTGGTTGCAGGAGCTGGAGCAAATGTTTTGGACCTGATGTGGAACGCTGCGTGATGAGAATGCTTAGAAGAGAAAAACAGCTGGCTATAGTCTACTTATACTTGTACTGTTGCGTGATACAGAGATAAATTAATATCTTATTTAAGCCATATAGTTGCTTAAATCATATTTATATTTGGAGCTTTCTTCCAGCTGCTGAAACTTATTTCATGAATACAATATTACCACACACACACACATACACACACACACACACACACACACAAAACACAAAGTAAGTGGAGAAATTAGGCAAAAACACCCGAAAATTAAATGGCTCTACCGATACCATGTTTTTGAAAGTCACAAATGAACTTTCAAACATAATTTGATGCTTTGGAAAACATGGCAGAGTAACCAAAGTGCAAAGGCCCAGGTGGGTAACCAGGTGCACTCAGTTGTGAACAGGAGGTACAGGCTGCATCCACAAGTTGTTACCATGCAGAAATGTGGGTTCAGTGTAACTCAATCTTCTTTTTTCTCACGAGTAACTGGAGTCCCAGATATTTATGTTTCTGTCAAATTTTAAATGTTAACAATTGTAGCATACTGCTAGCTGTCAATCCAATATCATTGTCCCCTTCTCACCCACTGAAACAATTGTATTTCCAACCACCTCTTGAACTAATGTTGGTACTGTGACAATTCTGGTCATTGGGACTATAAGATAAGTCACTGGCAATTTGAAGACAGCTTTGTAAAACTGGGCTGACACAGTTGGAAAACACACCTTTTGTTCTTTACTTTTTTGTTTCTTCCTTGGTATAACACTGTTGAAATGCTGAAGGTCATCAGAAGACACAAATGAAGATAAAAGCCACCTGCTAAGGATGGATGAGAGTGTACAGTGACGCAATGACTGTCTACATACACACATTGTTTCTCACGTGTGTATATATGAGGATAAATTCTCTTGAGAGGACTACTGAGTCAAAAGAATATGCATTTCTCATTTTATTGAATATTACCAAATTCTTCCTTAGAGATAGTAACAATTTATGGTCTCACCAGTAATGTGAGTGATTGCTCATTTCCTGCAACTGTGACAAAATCGTATAGTATAAAAGTTTTGATCTTTGGCTACTTGATGAACAGAAACATTTCATTTTAATTTGCACCAATTTTTAGATGAATTTGTGAAAAATATATATTTAAGACCCAAACACAATTTTTTCATGTTCTTTGTCCATTTTTCTACTGGACATTGTCTTTTCTTATGGATTTGTAAAGATTCTTTAGAGAGTGAGAATTCACCATTTTTCTGTGACAAGTATAAATATTTCAACCCAATTTTGCTTTTGACTTTGTTTATAGTGGCTTTGCCTTGCAAAAATGTTTCATTTTTCCTAGCTATCAATCTTTTGTTTATGGCTACTTTCAACTTTTACTTAGAAAGATCTCCCTCATCCCATAATTATAAAGCAATTTTTTTTCATATTACTTTATCTAATTTTATTTGTTATTGTAGTTTCATTGTTAGCACTTGAACCTTTGACCATCTGGGATTTATTTAGAGGAAGGAATGAAATAAGAATAAGATTATTTTAAAAGTTCCAGATGGCCCACCAGGTGTCCCAATACGATTTTAAGGAATATTACATATTTTCATCACTGTTAGTTAAAACCAATGATTCACTTTCTAAAATATTGCATGTTTAGGGGGTTATTTCTGGATAATATTTTGTCCCATTTATCTGTCCATTCATTCCATGTGATTTTAATTACTGTTGCCATATTAATGTCTGATAGGGCTAGTCCATAGTCATTATTCTTTTTGGTTAGAATTTTCATTATTCGTGTATGCTAACTTTTCTACATTAATTTTAGAATCAGTGTGTCAGTTTTGGAAAAAAAACCCTATTAATAGATTCATTTCAAAAAGAATTGACACACTTTTTATTTTTATTTTTTCTTTCCCCAAATAGGATTTATATCTATCTATTCTTTTTTGTGTCCTTCAGTAGTGCTTGCAAATTTTCTTCATAGAAATATTGCACACATTTTAAAGTTTATTTTTAGATTGCCCTTCTTGCCTTCTTTATGTTCATCCTTTTTTCTTTCCTTCCTCCCTCTCTGCATTTCTCTTTCTTTCTCATTTTCTTCCCTCCTTCTCTCTCTCTTCAAGAGTCTTTGTTCTTTCTTTCTTTTTTTTCCTTTTCTTTCTTCTTCTCTTTCTCCCTTCCTTCCTTCCATATTTCTTTCCTTCCTTCCTCCCTCTTTCCTTCTTCACTTTTTCTTTCCTTCTTTATTTTTTACCTATTATAAATAAGATCTTTTCTTTCTCTGTATTTTTAAATAAGTTAGTTATTTTTATACAGGAAAGTTATTGATTTTTAAGATTACCACAATTTAAAAATCATGTATTTTAATTAAAATATATATACAAAAGAGTATATATAATAGATAACATTTTAAAGAATGGTATAAATTGAGCATTCATATATCCTGATATGGGCTTAAAAAACAGAAATACTAGTCCTTTTGAAACCTCTTGTGTGTTTTTCTATAAACATATGTCTTTTTCTTCCCCCTCCTTCTGAGTAACTAGTATGTTGAATTTTGTGTTGACTATTTCCTTCATTTTCCATGCAGTTTTCCAGCAAATTGATTTGATTTCCTTGATGTTTTAGTAGTGTCTCTTTTGATCAATATATAAAAGAGGTGTATATATATATATATTTTTTTTTTCTCCCATTGTTAGGTGTTTAGTTTTCATATGTTTTGGTGAGTAGAACTATAGTTTGTTTCTTTTTAAAAATAAACTTCTTTGTCATCTAATATTTCATCTGTGACCATACAAAGATTAATTATCCACTCTACTTGTGATGTATATTTGTATTGTTTCCAGTTTATTACAAATAATATTGCAATGAAATTTCTTTTACATGTCTCCAGATACACCTCTGTGTAAGAATCTTTCTAAGGTATATACTTAAAAGTGGTATTACTGGGTCATAGGGACATTATGCTCAACTTCAGCTTATAAAATAACGTCAAATTATTTTCCAAGTGTTTGTATCATGTTCTATTCACAGCATGAACAGCAAAAGTTCCCATTGCTCCACATCCTTTTTAACCCTTGGTTTATGTATGCATGTGTACATAATTTTAATAAAAAATTTAAGTATAACATGGATATCAAAAAGTGCACATATTGGCCGGGTGCGGTGGCTCACGCCTGTAATCCCAGCACTCTGGGAGGACAAGGCGAGCGGATCGTTTGAGTTCAGGAGTTTGAGACCAGCCTGAGCAAGAGCGAGACCCTGTCTCTACCAAAAATAGGAAGAAATTAATTGGCCAACTAAAATATATAGAAAAAATTAGCTAGGCATGGTGGCACAAGCCTGTAGTTCCAGCTACTCGGGAGGCTGAGGCAGGAGGATTGCTTGAGCCCAGGAGTTTGAGGTTGCTGTGAGCTAGGCTGATGCCACGGCACTCTAGGCCGGGCAACAGAGTGAGACTCTGTCTCACAAAAAAAAGTGCATGTATCATAAATTTATAGCTCATAGAATGTTCATGCACTAGCCACATCCAATGTCAAGACACAGACATTACCAGTAACCCAGAAGTCCCCTCTGAGGTTCCCTTATAATTTCTCCACAACTGTAAATACTGTCCCGAGTGCTAATACCACTGTACTCACTGTTCCATTATTTTTATATCAGTAGAGTCATACAATGTGTACATTTTTGTGAGTGGCTTTTCTTTCAACCTTGCCTGTAAGGCACATCCTCATTGTGCTTATAGTTGTAGATTTTCATTTTCATTGCTGTATAGTATATGATATGTGAATCTACCACAATATATTAATCTAATTGTGGATTCTCAGGGTTGAGTTATAACTAATAGCACTGCTTTGAATATCCTAGTACATATCACATTCTAGTACATGTATTTCTGTTAGTTTTTATACAGAATTTCTGAATCATAAGATATGTATGCATTCGGTTTTAACAGAAGTAACTAAACAGTTTTCTAAAGTGGTTTATGAATTTTCACTTTCAACAGTGTGTAAGAGTGTTCTGCTTACTCCATATCCTTGACAACTCTTGGTATTGTCAGTCTTTATTTTAGATATTATGTTAGATGTATAATGGTATCTTACCATGGTTTTAATTTGCATTTTCCTAATAACTAATAGAGTGAAATACTTCTTTCATGTGTTAATTGGTCATTTGAATATCCTTTTCTGAGAAGTATCATTTATCACCCATTTTTCTATTAGGCAGTCTTTTCCCCAATAATTTATAAACTTATGTTTGTATCCTTATATAAAGGATGCATATATACTTTGCCAGATATATGTGTAATAAATATCTTCTTCTATTTGATGAAGAGAAGTTTTCAATTTTAATATCAGTTTGTCTTTTCTCATATTTGAAAAAATGTTGCCAATTTGTTGGTTGTGAAATAAGGTGATGTTTTAATTTGCCTGTTCTTGATTATTAATATTGTTGAAGATCTTTTCACATAGTTATTTGTATTTATTTATTCCTTTCTGTGAAATTCCTCTTCATGATTTTTAAAAAGATTTTTCACACCTTTTATTTTTTGGTCTATTGGATTTTTGCCTTTTTCTTATTAAGTTATTATAATTAACATGCTCTGGATATTAATATGTGTTAATTACATGTTACAAATATTTTTTCCTAGCTTGCTGCTTGATTTTCATATTTTTTGTCTTTAGAGATATTCTGCTTACCTTTAGTTATGAAAATATTACCCTACATTTTCTTCTAAAAGTTTGTAAAGATTTGTGCTTCATGCTGACATTATTTTATTCACCTAGAATTAATTTTTGTGTAGGCTGTCAAGTAGGAAACCTTGTGTGAGTGTGTGCATGTGTGTGTGTTTCCAATTGTCTTTGCAATTTTATTAGACACTCCGTCACTTTCTGATCTTCTATACACTGCTGGTTCTGATATATATTAGATATATACGTGGATCTGTTTTTAGCCTTTCTATTCTATTCCACAAATCTGTCTTTCCTGGAGTGAATAGCAGACTGTCTAAAACTCTATAGCCTTATAATAAGTCTTTATATCTGGTGGGACTAGTAGCTCACGTTGGTTTTTCTTTAGGAGTATATTCTTCACTGTTGGATAAAATTTTGCTGAATGTAAAATTCTTCAGTCACAATTTTCTTTTCACTTAGGATTTTGTAGGCACTATTCTACTATGGTTTAGAGAAGAATACTCAAGTGGATAACTCTAATACCAGTCCTTTTTTTATTATAACTTGTAGGTGACTTTGTTTTTTTCTTTTTCCTAAATGCTTAAAGAATCCTTTAACTCTGAAGTTCTATAACTTTATTAGGAAGTGTCTTAATGTTGTATTTTATATAAAATATTCTTTAAAAATGATTTATCATCTCAGTATATTTAATAAAGTCTGTTTTCTTTGTTTCTTTTTTCACTTCTTTCTTTTTTTTTTTTAAGAGACAGGGTCTCACTCTGTCACTCAGGCTATAATGCAGTGGCATAATCATAGCTCACAGCAACCTCAAACTCCTGAGCTCAAGCAATCCTCCTGCCTCAGCCTCCTGAGTAGCTGGGACTACAGGCATGTGCCACCATGCTTGGCTAATTATTTCTTAAATTATATCTTTAAGACTTTTTTTGTTGTAATTACCATTCTTTTCTTCAAGGATATTATTTATGTATATTTGGATTTCTTTTATCTATCTTATATATCTATTATTGTTCCCTAATTTTATTTTATTTTTTTAATTAAATTTAATTTTTTATTTTATTTTTTTCAGAATATCATGGGGGTACAAATGTTTTGGTTACATGTATTGCTTTTATACAGTTTGAGTCAAATGTTATAAGTATGTCCATTACCCAGATAGTGTGCATTGTACCCGTTAGGTGTGAATATACCCAACCTTTCCTCCCCCTCCCACCTGCTTGATTTCTATTGAGTTTTACTTCCATATGTGCATGTAAGTGTTGATTGATTAGTTCCAGTTTATTTATTGTTTTAATATATATTTTTTTAATTTCAGAATATTATAGAGGTACAAATGTTTAGGTTCCATATATTGACTTTGCCCTGCCTGAGTCAGAGCTACAAGTGTGTCCATCCTCCAGACAGTGTACACTGCACTCATTAGATGTGAATATACCCATTCCTTCCTCCCCACCATCTGCCCAACACCCAGTGAATGTTACTACCATATGTGCACATAAGTGTTGATCAATTAATCCCAATTTGATGGTGAGTACATGTGGTTCTTGTTTTTCCATTCTTGTGACACTTCATTTAGGAAAATGGGCTCCAGCTCCATCCAGCATAATACCAGAGGTGCTAGATCACCATTGTTTTTTGTGGCTGAGAAGAACTCCATGGTGTACATATACCACATTTTATTAATCCACTCATGTATGGATGGGTACTTGAGTTGTTTCCACAACTTTGCAATTGTGAATTATACTGCAATAAACATTCTAGTGCAGGTGTCTTTTTTTATAAAATAACTTTTTTTTTTTTTTTACCTTTAGCAAAAAGTGTCAATAGTGGGATTACTGAATCAAATGGTAGGTCTACTTTTAATTCTTTGAGTTATCTCCATACTGTTTATTTTAAAAACTTTTCTTTGCTGGTTTTCATTTATTTTGCTAGCATTTCTCAACCCTTGTACTCCTTGTCCCTTGTATCAGCAATATATATTTTCTCTTTTGCTGGCTATAAATAGTGATAGTTATATATTTTTTCTTACATTTTCCCTCTATACTTTGAAAGCTTATTTTTTCATGTGCTTCTAATATCCCATCATATATTCCCTGTGTGCTTGTGTCTATACTTCAGATCTTTGCTTCAAAAACTTTTGGATTCATAGAAATATTTACCCTGATGTTCAGCTGCTTTATAGAAACATTGTGTAAAATTTGTTTTTGTGCCTTCTTTCCTCTCTTTTTCCCCTAGCGGTACCTCTGCAGAAAGATAATGCTGTTTCCTTTTCTAAAGTACTTATTTTTAAATCTTGCAATAGTTATATACAGAGGTTTATTGTGGAAAGTTCCAGGGCTGAATTCAGAATAGCAGGAATTCTCTTTGGTTTGAAATAAAGTTTTTAAGACACAGGATTTTCTGTGTATGTGTGTGTGGTTACTCTGATTGACACAGATCATGAGCTCTAGCGCTGATGGTAATTCCATTTGTCAACTGCCCTGACGGACTCCGCTCTGCAGGTGTGATGTGGCTGTGTATTTCCTCACTCATTGCCACCCCTGTTACTCCATGGTGCCAAGTAGGGTAAAGGGAAGATCCCACTGTCAAGTTCGGAACTGACTACCAAGTCAGGAATTCCAAAATAGGAGATTATTAATTTTGATCTCCACAGTGAGAATCTACTGGGGAAAACTGGTCGGGTTTGTCCAAGATCACAAACTTTAGTTGTCTGCTCTTACAGTCTTCCTGAACTTCCTCCTGCCCCTCTTTTTTTTTTTTTTTTTTAACTTTATTGGATTTGGTAGCTAGTGCTCCCTTATCTGTTGTAGTTTGTGGTTACGGACGTCCAAGTTGTGTTGAAGATGATATTTTTATATATATTTTAATTATTCTTATTCTTTGAGTGGTGATTTTTAAGCAATGAAGGAGAATAATGAGCAGTGATCTGTCACCATCTTAAATTTTAAAATCCATCCTGTCGGACACACTATATAATTCAATCATACAGCTGTAGTCACTTTGTATGTTATAAAATAGAGCCCTATTCTCATCACATGTATTAACCTCTATTTATCATAGGTATCACCGTGACAGGCGCTGTCCATCATAAACCAAGAAAATTTATAACATTTTAAGGAAGACTTCCAGGGACTTCCCTATTCTATACCTTTTAAGACAAATTAGGATATAAGAATTGAATTTTACTTACCTATTAAAATAGTTGCTGCTCTCCTCAGATATGCTCGGGAGCTCCCCAGGAATCCTAGCGTATCAGATATCAAATCTGTAATATAGTTCCTGTGAGTATTAATCTGAGAATAAAAAGGAAAAAAAACCTTCTCTCAATTATTGAAAAAGCACAGTTGCTTCTTACAGAAAGGCTTCAAGAGAAAAGAACTTGGTTGTTTATATCAAATCGGGACCAACTTAAAAGTTGGGTATTTTTATGTCTGAGCTATTATACTCTTTTGCTCGCAGGTGTTGTTCCATTTATCACACGATTTTCAGACCCAACTTTGTGTTACCATCCTTTGCGAGCAGTCTTCCATCCCCACTTGTCTGTTACTGCAGTTCATGCTGGGGTTCAGAGGACCAGATCACAAGGCAGTGGCAAAGCCAATGTTCTTTTTGGTGATCTGGAATGCTCTTTCTACCTTTCTATCCATTCACAGCTCAAAGTAGGTGGTTTGGAGGAAGATGATAAGATGAATGATTGATGTGAGGAAGAGGAAGTGGAAAATTGTAATTTCCTCTCATCTCAAGCCCTAGCTATAATCACTCATTTAAGAATTTTCCTTCGCATTCTTTCTCTAAGATCTACCTTTATTCCCACCAAACTTTTCACCACTTTGGATATCCTTTATGTTTTGTCTGTAAGTCTTATGGTAGTAAAAATGGTAGGGCCACTTACAAGATTGTTACAGATGCTGAGCACCACCAGCTCAAAACTGTAAGTTTTATCTTTGAGGAAATATGATGTGGACCACTTTAATTGTGAGATACAGATTTGTAATGTATGTTTACATGCCTGTGAGACAGAAAAAGGGGTTAATGAGGATCTATTCATCCACTGTTATAATAAAACATTGTGATTCTCTATAAAATTAAGAAAAACAAGATAAGTGACTTACTTTAACTACTCTCATGTCTGTATCCTCCAAAAACAGGATCAGGGGCACCAAGCCTCCTATAATCACACTGTTCAGCATCCATGTGTACTGACACATATCTTGAAGTAATTCACCAAAGTGTTGAACGGCTATAATTCGAATGCCTCCATTACTCTGGAATATGCACACAGAAAAAGAAAAAGGCCTCACTTGAGGATAATATTAATGTTTCTTTTTTTAATCAGTGGGATATATACACACTATATATATATATAATTATATACACTATATATGTATATACACACATATATTATATGAAATTATTATCATTAATTTTAGAAAAGATTCACCTTGGGTCTAAATAGTGAGTTCTTCTTTTATAATAAGATTTAAAATAAGATTTGCTTACCAATTATTCACAATAGTCAAGATATGGAATCAACCCATCAGTGGAAGAATGAATAAAGAGGATGTGGAATAAGTCTACAATAGTGTGCACTTCAGCCTTAGAAAGAAGGAAATCCTGTAATTTATGACAACATAGAGAAACCTGGAGGTTTGTCATGCTAAGTGAAATCAGCCAGGCACAGAAAGACAAATAGTGCAGGATCTCACTTAAATGTGGAATAGAAAAAGTTCGAACTCATGGAAGCAGAGAGTAAAATGGTGGTTGCCAGTGGCTGAGGGGTTGGGGTGGGGGTTGGGGAAGATGTTGGCTAAAGGACACAAAGTGTCAGTTAGACAGGATGAATAATTTCTGGAGATTTAATGTACAGCATGGTGACTATAGTTAATAATAACGTATTTTATACTTGAAACTTGCTAAGAAATTAAGTCTTAAATGGTTTTATCACAAAAATAAAATGACATGTGAGGCAATGGATATGTTAATTAGCTTGATTTAATCATTTCACAGTATATACATATATCAAAACAATTACATTGTATTCCGTGTTAGGTTTGTTCCACGTGGGAGCCCGGAAAGTATGTACAGGACAGAATACGGTTGGATGGAAAACTTAGGCTTGTAAAACAATCGCGACAGAAATCTGGAGAGTCCCCAAGGTTGTAAAATCTGACAGCTGCAGAGGCTGGCATTCCTATGCCTGCTGATAAGGACGCAACCACCCTCTTCCCTTATCTCTGCAGGATGAGACAGACGCAGGGGTCCCAGAAATTGTTTAAAAAATTTTATTGCAGTGGCTGTTCTGGCCCAGGCACTCACTCCCCACAAAGAAACTCTCTATAAAACCCAAGACTTTCCCTCCCTCAGAGTGGACGCCTTTTTTGGCTTCCACCCATTTGCACCCAGATGCTCAAAATAAACAGCATTTTGCTACACATGAGGCTTCATCTCTCCCTCTCTCTCTCCCTCCTCTCTCTCTCTCTCTCTCTCTGTCTCTCTCGGCTCCAGACCTAACATTCTATAAATATGTAGAATTTTTATGTTTCAGTTATGCCTTCATAAAGCTGGGGAAAATATTTAAACTGGTAAAAAAACAAAAACAAAAACATTTACTTACCAAAATACAGATTGCATTAAAAAAAATCTCCCGTGAAAAATGAGTTTCTTAAATTTGGGAAGGTGATTAGTATTTAATAACACCCTGAAAGTATAAGCTAGAATAATCTGTATAATTTGGGGATAATTTCTATAAAGATACTTATAGTAATGTAACCACAGTGCATTCAAATGCTGGAGTACTTTTCAGAATTGCCACTGAATAACAAAGGGACCTCTTTGCATACTGGCACACAACCAGGTTTCCAAAGCCACTTATGCCAAATAGGAAGGTGATTGAACTATAATGGCTCTGGAAAAGAAAAACTGCAAGTCAGAAGAGGTTAATTTTAAAAAATATAATATCAGCTTCCAGTTTTATGTAAATGTTTATGATCTCATTTAGAAAATAATTTTTTATATGAACATTCCAACAACTTTATCAGTTGGTATGATCTTGGCCAAATATTGACTTCTCTTTGCCTCAGTTTTTGTATATGTAAACTGGATAATAGTAATAGAGCTGCTTAGAGATTTATATTTATTTTCTTTGGTATAAATATATTTTCTAAGGTAGCTCATGTAAACTTCTTAGAAAAGTGTCTGGTACATAGTAAGTGCTCAATAAATTAAGCCACTACTATTATTACTATTATCATTACGTTTTTATAAAAATCATTTTTGCCACCAAATTCCTTCTTTCTATAAGTTAATAATATTGTGCCCTTCTTCACTGAAATATGAATAATTAAAAACATAACTTTTGGCAAGATAATTTTTTATGAAATAATTCTCTAGTTCATAAACAACTTCTTATGGAAGTTGTTGAGAAATACATGGATTTCCCATGGCTACCAAAGTGCTCTTATTTATTAAAATATATTACTGTCATTCAACTTTTCTGGAACATATTTATTATATAAAATGAAAATTTTCAAAATGCACCGTTTTCTCATGAAATACATTTTAATTCAACTATTATAATTATAATTAAAATATGATAATAACAAACATTTATTTGGGGTATGGCACATATCAACTCTAATCCTCATGATAAACCTACTACTGTCTCTGTTTTACAGATGAGGAAAGTGATGCACCAAGAGATTGAAGAAATCATTTGTTCAAGATTTCACAGCTCATGAGAGGCAGAACAGGGATTTGAACCCAGAGAGTCCAGACTCAGGGTTAATCAATCTGTAGCCACTAAGCTATAATTTCTCTTTCATCTCAAGGATAGAGGATGTTCTTTGATTCTCCTTTTTTACGGGCAGAATTTTCTAGGTTCTTAGAATGCAGTTAAAGAAAAAAAGAAGAATAGCACTTACCTAATATTGTTATGTCTGGAAAAGAAATGGTGGCTTCTTACAAAATGGCTATTTTCTGTTAACTTATTTTGTGATATAATATCATTGCCTCAACTGGAGCTTCAGCTGAACCACAAAACCTAATGATCTCACCCATCTAACTGTGCAACTCACATGATCCATCAGAGAACAGTAGCTGGAAGCAATTCTGTCGCACAAAGTGGAGTAGGTCACCTTGTCCAGTCTGTCTAAAAGTGTTCGGAGGGTGAGCAAAGCCCGAATTACGACTGTATTGTCTTTGGAAAAGAAGGCATCCAGGATGGATGTTAATAAGCTGCCGACATTTTCTATCTACATAGAAAAGGAGGAAAATGGTGAGATTATGGAAGTAGAAGACTTGTAGTGGCATATGATATACACACTGCTGAGTTTGGGCAGCACATCACGGTGTGCTGGAGCTAGCCCACAAGAGGCAATTGTCAAACTGTCAAAAATCTTCAAAGCTGATCGTTAAAACAAGCCATTATTGAAAATTAAACCACATATATTTAGAATTAAATAAAAACAATGGCAATAAATACTAAAAAATTATCACTTCCTAATTCTTTTGCTACATTTTACTATTATCCATGCTCTTGAGGTTGTTATTTATGTGTAATGTATTCAAATTGTGGAGACATTAAATAATGTGCTGGTGTGCATCTCTTCCCAACTCCATGTTTAGTAACGTCCCTTTGATAGCTTGAAATTAGACACTGTGTGAATATTTAAACCAGAGAAATTGGTCTTATTTCCAGAGAGCTGGCTGTTGTCACCTGTTTGGGCATGAGAATAGCTGAGCAGCTAAGGCAGGTCATGGGACTCAACTGCAGATCACAGCCAAACAGAATAGAAGGCAAGGAAAAATATGAAAAGGAGACATAAAAGAAGAGAAAGATAGGAAGAAAAGGAGTAGAAGAAATGAATAAATATTACATGCCAAATAAGGAGAAAAAATCATAAGGAGAAAAAATAATAAGGAGAAAAAAACTGAATTAAGGACTATGTCAATGCAAGAAGCCACTTGTGTCTGGCTGGAAAGTTGAGTCTTTGCCAATAGTATGCGAAATCTCGACCCAGGTCACTCTCCACTGCTTTTCTTTCACTCTCCTAGCTGGCCTTGACACAGAATCTCCCTTCCAGTTGTTGATGACATTGCAAAGAGCTCTCGGTAAAGCAAGAAATAACTTGCTGCTTATTAGAAGAATGTACATTGTTAATAAACCCATTGACTTTCCACTGATAGGCTTAAGCTTTCAGACACTATGCTCAATAGATAAACAGGATTTCTTATTAAAACAATAATGACTTAATGTCAGCACTGTGCAAGATACTTTGGAATTTAAGGTTATTATATAAAACATAGGAGCATGCGTAAATTCCAGTGACTTAGAAGGCAAGAAGTAGTCATGTAACAGAGAGAATGACCTGGGAAGGGGAGAAAGGGCAAAAAGATTTTCTGTCTCTTTAAAACTTCCCCCACTGTTTTTGGGAACTGCAGCCTGGCCTGCCTCCCTGGGGCAGGTTGAATCTTTTGTTAAAATTCCCAGGTGGTGACAACACCCCCCTCCGTGTGGGCTGCTGAGTTCACGTGCTTTGTCTTTGGCTGAGATGGGAGATTAGAATAGTTAACCATAGGAATTGCTTGAAGCTGAGAACCCTCCCTGTAAAAAGCTCAGTATTTCTGTCTGTGTTCAAGAAAATTTGGATTTTGAGATGAGAAGGTCTACCATTTTTCCTCCTTCGCAAAGTAAACTCTTTTTCCTTCCTCCCCAAACCACTTGTCCTCATCCTCGGCCTCGTGGCCAAGCGGCCAAGTTTTCAGTAGCACTCACCAGTCAGTGAGAAACAACATAAGACAGTGACTCTCAGCTTGTTGCCTGCATTAGTCACCTGGAGGACTTTTGAAAACACAGATTGGTTGGCCTCACCCCCAGAATTTCTAATTCCATACACCTGGGTGGGGACTGACAACTTGCATTTCTAACAAGTTTCCAGGTGCTCCTGGCCTGCTGGTGCAAGGATCACACAGTGAGGACCACTGATACAAAACACTATGTAAGTAAGTGCTCATCATTGTTATGGCTCTGAGAGGAATGAGGCTGCTGGAGATCAAAATATTCAGTGCAGCTTGACTTGAGCTGACCATTGAAAAATAAGAAAAATGAATGTGTTGAGGAAAGTGTCAGGAGTGGAAGAAAAAGCTTGAGTGCTCTGAGATAGGAGCTAATGTGTATGTACGTGTGTATGTTGGAGGGGAAGTTACCTGTGTATGGTTTAGAGTGTCAGAAGAGTGTTCATGTAAGGCAATTCTGACTGTAAGGAATAATTTTCTGTAAAAAAATATAAATAAGGTGACAAAGCCACTAAATTGACTTAACATATCCTTTCCATTCAACTCAGTTTCCTGATTGATAAAATACCGGGCTTCGATATTGTTTAAGCTATATGGAACTGAAAAATATCAATGTTTTACCAGTAAAGATATTGAGCAATATCAAAATTATATATCATGACTTTGTTGGTGCTGGCAGACACAAATTCCACACACATACCACGTTGATAACCGGTGCCATGCTGGAAATTTTCTGAAGGCTCAGTTTGCTAACCGAAGCATTAGGATCATTGATCCAGTTTCTGAAGAGGACCAAAAACTCTTCTGGGAATGGGTACTTGAAATACTTATTCAGAAGCTGAAAGTAAACAATTAAGTTCATAAGCAGAGTAGAGGTCAAATTGCACGATTTCTATCTGTCATACAAATCAAGACATTTTCAGTAAAACTAGAACATAAATCTCACTAAAATTCCATATACTTAGATACATTCTTCATTTATTTGTGTGTTCATAGCAGAACAGAAGAGAAACAGTGATCAGAATAGGAAATAGATGCTTAGCTTTGTTTTTATATGAACAATATATATATATATATTAAATTTCTCTTCATTGTTAGAAATTGAGTGACCCAGTTTAAATTACTCTCCTCTTCTAGATTATAGTCAGGTGGGTGAGTTTCTTGACCGTGTATGTTTATATATGTTAAGAAGTGATGTCTACTATGGAGCAGGCACTGTACCAGTAAGTGGAGATACAGTGGTCAGCACAACAGTCACAATCCATGACCATGTGGAGTTTATAGACTAGCTGGAGAGACTAATACTATACAATGGTGCTACACTATATTCTACTCTAATGGAAACAAAATTGCTAACTGTGATCAGTACTAGGAAGGAAAGCTATTACCATATACCACAGAACAGTTACAGGCGTATTGAATCTAGATTGTGTATTGTAGATTGAATGTAGGAAAAAAAGTGATATTTAGATTTGGACTTGAAAACAGAGTTGGTATTAGTTACATAAAGTATTTGGACAAGATATATCCAAGGAAGGTGACCCATGTGCAAAGTCCCTGAAGTAGGTGAAGTAGGGTGTGTTTGAACACCTGAGAGATGAGTGATAGGAGTGTCGAGGAAAGAGAAGACTGGAGGGTGGTGAGGCTCGAGGGCAGACAGGGAAGGTGGCCCAGGACCTGGAGGCTAGGTTGAGGAGGTTTAGTATTTAATAGCTAATACCCCAAATGGAGACATGATTATTATGAGCCTTCATGAATTTAATAACTGGCAGCCAAATATGTATACTTTAAAAGTCTCTTAGAAACACAATGATAATTTTATAAAAAATATTTTTCATGTAAGAATGAAAAATATAACTAAGACAGATCAAGTACACAGAGAGAGAGAGTGAGAGAACACAAGAGTGAGAGCAAGCGTGAGAGCAAGAGAGAGAGAAGAGGTGAGAACATACATTTTTTTCCCCAAACTTCCAAAGAACTTTTATTCTTACTGAACACCAGATCATAAAATATTAATAACTTCCCCAAAGCAAAACATTTAAAAAACACTTTTTAAGCATGCTATAATAAGAGAAGAAACCAAAAAGAAAACTTAAATGGAAAAAGAAGAAAGCTTATAAGCACTTGGAAATTTAAGAGAGCCCTCTCATTTGGGGTTCAAAATTTTAAACCACAGAAGAAAGCAAACGTACGATAAAGATTACTACAAAACAATGAAAAATAATAAAAATTTTATGATAGCAGATATTTACACTGTAGTTTAAAGTAAATGCATTACTTAACTTTAAATACCTTAATTAAAAAGAAAAGTTAAAATGAACAAATTATATATTTCCTGAAATTAAGAGAAACAAAAAATATCACAAAATAAAAAATAGTGCTAAAGAAAATTGGTATAAGAAAGTAATAAAGACAAAAACAGAAATCATTGAATTAGGAAACAGAAACAATAGTATTAATGAATCTAATGCCTTGTGCATGGGGGAAAAAGCTAATAAACACATTTTGACCAATATAATGCAAAAAAGAAAAAGTAAAATGAGCAGTAAGAAAAAAGTATGGGACAAATTAAAAATGTAAAGAGAATATCTTTGTTAGTGGTTCTTAACCAAGGATGAGCATAGGATCTTCTGGGGCAGCTTTTATATGTTACACATGCCTGGGCTTCATACCAGTAGACTCTCCAAAGGTGGGTCCTGGCTTATGTACTTAAAAAATATTCCTTGCCATAAGAGACAAAAAAGGTCACTATATAATGAGAAAGGGGTAGATTCATCAAAAGGACATAACAATTATAAATATATATGCACTCAACATTGGAACACCTAAAATACATAAAGCAAATATTATGTATTATGCAAACCAAACTGAAGGATGAAATATACCCCAATACAGTACAGTAGGAGACTTCAATATCCCACAGTCAATAGTGGATAGATCATCCAGACAGAAAATAAATAAGAAAACAGTGGACTTTATTAACACTATAGACCAAATGGATCTAAGAGATATATACAGAATATTTTACCCAATACCAGCAGAGTACACATTCCTCTCAAGTATACACAAAATATTCTCCAAGAGAAATTATATGTTGGGTGACAAATCTTAATAAATTTAAGAAGATTGAAATCTTATCAAGTGTCTTCTCCAACCACAACGGTATGAATCTAGAAATCAATAAGAGGAGAAATTTTACAAAATTCACAAATATGTGGGAAACAACACACTCCCAAACAAGCAATGGGTCAGAGAAGAAACCAAAAGGAAAATCACAATTTATATTGGAATAAATAAAAATGGAAACTCAATACACCAAAACTTATGAAATGCAGCAAAAGCAGTTCTAAAAGGAAATTTTATAGCAATAAATGCCTACATCAAAAAAGAATAAAGATCTCAAATAAACAACATAATAATATACCTCAAAGAACTAGAAAAAGAAGAACAACCTAAGGCCAAAGCTAGTAGAATGAAAGAAATAATAAAGATCAGAGCAGAAATAAATGATGTGGAAAGTAGAAAGACAATTAAAAAGATCAATAAAACTAAGAGTTGTTTTTTTAAATGATTATTTTTTAAAAAACAAAACTGACAAATGTTCGCTAGACTAACCAACAATAAAAAGAGAGAACTCAAATAAATAAAATTATAAATGAAATAGGATACATTAGAATTGATACCATAAGATCATAAGTGACTAATGTGAATAATTATATGCATCAAATTGGTAACCTTGAAGAAATAGATTCCTGGAAACAAAAAACCCACTGATACTCAAACACCAAAAAAAAAAAAAAAAAAAAAAAGGAAAATTTGAACAGACCAATCAACAAGAAGATTGAAGAAGTCATCACAAAACTCCAAAGAACAGCCTAGTACCTGAAGGCCTCACAGGTGAATTCTACCAATCATTTTAAAAAGAATTAATGCCATGTTTTGTTTTGTTTTTTTTTTTTTTATTGGGGGAAAACTACAAAGCATTTACAGTACAATGTTTACAGTCACACTTTGTAGTGAACTGATTTCCCAAAATATATTACCACTCAAGTTGACTTATCTTGTTACATTCAAAAATCTACTCTGTCA
>CAUYRT010062619.1:0-26636 GCA_963574885.1 Lepilemur ruficaudatus | reverse complement strand
GGGGCTTGTAGGAACCTAGGGCTGGGGACATCAGTGTTTGAGTGACCTGGGAGCTGAAGGGTCGGGCTGAGTCAGACACAGAGTGGTGTGTGTGTGTGCATGTGTGTTTGCCTGTGCGTGTGTGTGCATGCATGCGTGTGTGTTTGCGTGTGTAATAGAGAGGGAGAGGCAGAGGGAGGAGAGACGGAGACATTCAGAGAGAAACAGAGAGAGACAGAGAGACCGAGAGAGGGACAGAGACAGAGACTAGGAGAGACAGAGACAGGGAGAGACAGAGAGAGACTCAGAGAAACAGAAAGAGACAAAGAGACACACAGAGACAGAGAGACAGAGGGAGAGAGTGTGTGCACAAGTCACACGTGTATAAAGTGTGTCCTTTCCGATACATGTAGTGCAATCAGTGTGATCCGATCCTACCAATTGCCAGGATATTGGCATTTGTAATCAATCAATAAGTCATCTGGGATTTTTTTATGGAAGAGAAAAGATAAACACAAACATGTGACAGAGTCTCCCAGAATGTGGGCCCCGGCCTCTCTGGACACCACACTTTGGGGACACTGTCCCGGTCTAAACACAGCCTGCAGAGGGAGGACTTGGGCTGCTCTAGGCAGGGACGAGAGGCTGCCGCTGGACCGGCTGCCGCCTGCACAGGGGGAGGGAGAGCTCCAGGCCGGGGAGGGATCTGTGGTGGGTTCAGGCCCCGGTGCCTGGTCACAGCAGTGGGTCCTCATGCCGCGCGGGCTCTTCACTTACTCTCCGGACGCGAGGGCCTTGCATTCCTCAGGTGGGGTGAACGTGTGGGCGTGAGTGTTCATGCGTGTACATGTGTGTGCATGTATGAGAGAGAGAGCATATTATGAGACTATGGCTGTCCCAACGCACAAGGTTGGTGAAATAAAATGAAGGACGCAGCGAACAAGCTCTCTGCAAAGGTACAAGTTCTGCCCGGACCCAAGGCCTGCTGTTGATCCCTGGATTAGCTGACTTCTGGGCATCTCGAGTCTGGACATGATTTGGGGACAAGCGGAGACCAAGAACTGAGGATCAGCGAGAGTGGGGAAGGGAAGGAATGTGTACAGAGGAGGCTGCCAGGTATTACTTGTGCACATGAATGTTTGGTTTCATTTTTTAGAGACTTCAGGAAAGAAAGTGAGGGGAGAGAATGTGCAGTGTCCCGCATTTCAGAACTTAGCCGGCCACTGGCAAGCTGTACGACTACTGAGGCTTATTATGAGGGTTCGTTAGCACGTGGATTTAAATACACCGCCCTAGCCCGCCTTCGTTCATTTGTTTCACCGTTGCACACACATGCCCGAGTGCCTGCGACTGGCTGGTTCCTCGCTGCAGGCAGCAGGCACCACCGCCCTCCCGCTGCGTCCACACCACTCGCTGACGCTGCTGCAACGTTTGACACGTGTGAGGAACAAGTCTATTCTAGAAAGATTGCTTTTCTTCTCTTCGGCATCCTAGAAAGGCTCCAAGCAATCCTTATCATCTTATTTCAATATTTTTGCGTCACTTAATTTAAAAAATGCCTTAAAACCAAACACCATTTATGTCAAAATACATGCAAAGTGCACTGCCACCAACGTATGTGCAGGAGAGATGTCATCTGTAAGTACAAAAGTCTGCAAAGGAAGTCCCTGCCCCCGAGGGGGGGACAAGGGAGAGGGGTGTGCAGGCTCGAGTTCTCAGACGCGCGGTGGAACGCACGTCCGACCGCAGTTTTGGAAGTGATCGTTTCCTCCCCTCGTTGGCTGAATGTCCCAAACCCCTATCTTGGCCTCTTCCTACTTTTGTTTGGAAAGCCCCGTGTTTTCCTGTCCACTTCCGCAGTCCCGCCGTCCTCGGAGTGAATTGTTCCACCTAGCCCCAGGCCAGTCATCGCAACCAAGGACCTTCCGGCAATGTGATATTTTCCCCTCCCCAAAGCCATCCAGATGTTTTATAGCCAGTGGGCCAGATTGTGCAGAAGCTTGTCCCCGGCCCCATGGACTCTAGGCTGGAGTCTTCCTGGAGCGGAGACCCAGCTAGTCACCTTTTGACAAAGATGTCTGGGTCATGGCACTCCTGTTGTTCAGAGCGCAGGGGGCTGTGTGTCTCACATAGCACAATGCTTCCATCTCGACCCCCTCATTTCGGGGAGCAAGTTCCCCTGATGACTCAAGGAGAGAAAGAGGCTCCAGGGAGGGGAGGACAGGGACGCACTGTGCCATGGACCACACGGGGCTCCTGTGGGCCAAAGGTGGGTTCTGGGTGCTGCAGGCAGCTCCACTAGGCTTTGTGCTGCCCGAGCCTCTCCAAGGGATTGATGGGGAACCGTGGAAGGCCAATCTTCTCGTCTGTGGCCGACCTTAGGGCAGAATGCCAGGGGTTGGGGTCATGGCATTTGAAGGTTACTGAGCAGTGGGGGCCAGAGGGATGGGAGCTGCAGAGAACCCCGAGAAGCTGCTCCCCTTGGCCGGTAGATCCCACAGCCCCGACCTGGTCCACAAGGGCCCTTCGTGGCCTTGCTCTTACCAGCCTCTCTGCCTCAGCTGAGCTGCTCCACACCTCCTCGGGCTTTTCCCAGTAGCCCTCCCGAACTTCTCCCAGCCACTGGGGCTGCTGGGCCGCCGCACACGCTGTTCCCTCTGCCAAAACACTTTCCTCCCTCGCCCAGTCACGTCCTGATCCCGGGGCAGGTTTCAGCTTCTGTGGACACCCCAGGGGTGCTCATGCTACCCACTCCAAATGATTAAGTTCCTGACCCTGTGCTCCCACGACGCCCCGCACTCCTGGGTTGGGGATGACAGCTTCTACGTGGATCTGCCACTGGGCTCGGCCTCCTCCTCATGCGGTGCGTCAGCTCTGCAGGGGCCAGGCTGGTCTGCCCTGCTCTCCAGGGCCCCCGTGTCATGGTCAGCTGACAGCTGTTAAATAAAAGAGCCCTGCTCATTGAGTGCCAGGTCCTGAGCTAGGTGGAGGGACAGGGATTAACAAAAGGGGAAAATGTCCTCTAGAACAAGGGTCTCCTGGGGCTGGGCTGAGGGGACTGAGGAGTTACCATGTGGTGTGGAAAGTGTTCCAATACATGGTATGGCGGGGTTCTCAGAGAGCCTACAGGTGGGGGCAGCGGTCAGACAAGGCTGCCTGGATGAGGGGATACCTTGAGTGATCATTCTCCGTACTGCTTCCCATCGGCTCTGGATCAGTGGAGCTGTGGCCCTGAGCTGGTGTCCAGGAGCCAGGGGTAGGGTTGCTGCACCCAGGACCCCAAGCATGGGGTGTGCTGCCCAAGGCATCCAGGCTGGTGGGCACCCCACAGCCTCGCTCTCTGAGGGCAGCAGTGTTGGTTTGCTGGGATACTGCGGACTGGCGGTTCAGACAACAGAAACTTGTTTTCCCACAGTTCTGGAGGCTGGATGTCCAAGCCCTGGTGCCTGGGGTTTGGTTTCTCCTGAGCTCCCTCCTTGGCTTGCAGCCGCCTTTCCTCTGTGCGTCCCTGGCATCCCTCCGTGTGTCCAAACCCCTCTCCTTATAAGGACACCAGTCGGATTGGGTCAGGGCCTGCCCTTACGGCCTCACTTTGACTTGATGACCTCTGTCAAGGCTCCGTCGCCCGACAGAGTCACACTGTGAGGCCCTGGAGCTTGGGCTTCAACATACCAATTTTGCAGGGACGTAGCTCAGCTCATGACAGCAGCTGGGCCACACACCATTGGCATCGTTTGTGTAATCCTTACACACTGCTATAGGGTGTGCAAACTTCACCTGAAACACTTTGGAATCCGAATGTGACTGTTGTTACTCTTTCAGTCACCAGTTCTTATGCTTCTTGTGACCCTAGGGTTTCCTAGCCGCACTCTCCTCCCTGGGGGCCTTCCAGGACGGAGGAAGCATGAGACGATTCCTCGGAATCACCACTACCAGGACCCCTGGGCCACCCTGAGGCCAGGCTGCTTCCCAGTTTGTGAAACTGGGACTTCGGGTAACGTCCTGTTAATTTGGTTTCTTATTTGCCTGAGAGGAGTTTTGGGGTCGGCCTGATCGCTGTCATTGTAAGTGTGAGGTGAGTTCCCACAGGAGTCCCCGGCTCTGGGGGGGGTGGGACTTGCCAGCTTTGGGGCCTCTGGTCTCTGCGAGAGGCCGCTGCACATCCTGTCCTTGCTAAACCAGACTGGAATTGCAAGCAGGCTGTAGTGGCCGGTGGACAAGGGGAGTTTTGTTGCCTCTTTCCTCTCAGGGACTCTCTGAGATCTCCAAAAGTGGCTCCACTCCCTCTTCCTGCATTAGGGGACCGTTGTCACTAACATTCTCTCTGGTCTTTCTGCTCCCCAGGCAGTGGCTGTGTCAGGGATCGGGTCCATCACAGTCCCACTTCTACGCTGCAAGAAACAGCGCTGGAATCGCTCCTCATCACGCTCAATACAGAGACCTTTGCAGGCATTAACCGTAACCCAGGACTGCCCGCTGCGTTTATAGGCAAGTCTTCCGTGCTCTGTTTAATGTCGTAGAGGAACCTCATAACACATTAACATTTACACGGGCCCGTTAATCTTCAAAGCGTTTCACTGACTAGAGTCAATTCCAGTAACCCTCTTGGGTAATAAGCCTTTTTGGTCTCATATTCTTTCCCTTATATTTCTACTGCTTTGTAGATAAAGAAAAAACAGCCCCAGAGAAATGCGTCTCGCTCTGCAGGACCTCCTGCGGCAGAGTCGGGGGTGGGTGTGGACGGGCGGCGTTCCAGGCTTCTACTGTGTCCTGCCTGACAAACGCCTCCGCCAAGCAGTGCGCTCTGCAGCCGAGACGTTCAAAGCCAAGTTCGAGTCCCAGAGCCTTGGACTAACTCTGAACAAGCTGCTTTTCATTCAACGCGCACACACGTGCTCTTCTTGCGTGGGCACACGTCTCTCTCTAATTGGAAAAGCAGTTTCTGTGTGAGGGGTTGGAAAAGAAGGAGCTGGAGTCTCCGGTTGCCCGGGCGTTCCCGGCTGCTGGGTTCAGTGTGTGCTTGCCCAGCAGAAAGCAGGTGGGAGGGATCGGCTCGGCCAGCGCCCTGCCCACAAAAGGCCAGCTCTGATGTCAGCGGAGGTCTTGTGCACATGGAGCTAGGCCGTGTTAGTGAGTCTGACACTTGGTTTCCTTTCTTTAAAAAAAATTTATTTCAATAGATTTAGGAAGTACAAATGGTTTTTTGATATCAAAAAAATTGTGTAATTGTGAAGTCTGGGCTTTTAGTGTCCCTGTCCCCTGAATAGTGAACATTCTGCCCCATAGGTACTTTTCCATCCCCCCCACCTTCCCTCTTCTGGGTCTCCAGTCTGTGTGACCACGTGTGACCCTGGTTTAACTCCCACTTGTATGTGAGAACATACGGTATTTGGTTTTCCATTCCCAAGATACTTCACCTAGGATGATGGCCTTCAGTTTCATCCAAGTTGCTGCAAAAGACATTATTTCATTTTTTATGGCTGAGTAGTACTCCATGGTGTACATATACCTATATATACCACATTTTCTTTATCTCCTCAGTTGATGGGCACTCAGGTGGATCCACATCTTTGCAATTGTAAATTGTGCTGTGGTATAACCTCTGGAAAATAGTATGGATTTTGTCTAATGCTTTTTCTGTGTCTATTGAGAGGATCGTATGATCTTTGTTTTTACTCTATGTGGTGAATCACATTTATAGATTTGCATATGTTGAACCATCC
The DNA here is from genome assembly GCA_963574885.1 of Lepilemur ruficaudatus. Lineage (NCBI taxonomy): Eukaryota > Metazoa > Chordata > Mammalia > Primates > Lepilemuridae > Lepilemur > Lepilemur ruficaudatus. The sequence goes on along the minus strand of CAUYRT010062619.1, from coordinate 20,934 downwards.
CTGCATCCCTGGGATGAAGCCCACTTGGTCGTGCTGGATTATTTTTTTGATGAGCAGCTGAATTCAATTTGCTAGGATTTTATCGAGAATTTTTGCATCTATATTCATAAGGGATGTTAGTCTGTAGTTGTCTTCTTTTGTTGAGTCCTTTCCTGGCTTTGGTATCAGGGTGATGTTGGCTTTGTAAAGTGTGTTGGGGAGGATTCCTTCCTTCCCAATGTTGTGGAATGATTTCTGCAGGGTAGACACCAGTTCTTTGTAGGTCTGATAGAATTTGGGTGTGAAACCATCTGTTCTGGGACTTTTTTTTTTTTAGAAATGGAAAAACAAACAGCACATATACTCACCATTAAATTGGTACTGATTGATCAACACTAACGTGCACATATGGGAAGTAACATTCATAGGGTGCTGGGTAAGTGGGTGGGGGGAAGGGGATGGGTAAATCCATACCTAACGGATGTAGTGTGCACTGTCTGGGGTATGCGCATGCTTGTCAGGCGGTGCAAAGGCAATTTATGTAACCAAAACGTTTGTATCCCTGTAATACTCTGAAATAAAAAATAAAAAAACTAGACAGGTCAGAATTTGTGGTTAAGAACAGAAGAGATTAAAAGATCTACAAAGCAAAGAGTATGTCAATGTGCTCTCCCAAGTTAAAGTAACATTTCAGAGAAGGTTCACATTAGACCAACATAAAGGCCAATTTAAATTTATAATAAACTCCGTTTCTTCATCTTATAACTTAAAGCTAAAGTGTAGTCTGCAAAGCACAGAGTGCTAAACCACTCCTCCTGGAAATGTTTATAGATAGTGATTACTTTCAGAAAGAGCATGAACTAATAATTATGTTCTATGAAAATTAATTGCTCAATAAGTTTTTTATTACAAAAATCAGATTTCCTGCATTTTATATAAGAAGCCAAATCACAAGGGACACGTTCATCACTAGAATAATCCTTTCAAAAAATATTTTGAATTTCCACATTTAAATATTTGAGTTTTAGGCTGTAAGCAGAAAAAGATGAGTAGCTATTCTCATTTATTCAGAAGTTAGATTCTACTAACATCCATAGTTCCAGTAAGTGTCAAACCTACAGGAGGGGAGGAAGACAGAACAAAGGGAGGGAAGGAGAAAGGGAGGGAAGGAGAAAGGAAGGGAAGGGGAAAGGATAGAAAAGAAGGTAGGAAGGAAGGAAAGAAGGAAGAGGAAAGGAGCAAAGGAGGGAAAGGGTGAGAGGAAGGGAGAAGAGGAAATCCCCCACCCTGGGGCTGGGACAAATGACAATTAATGCCAGAACCCTGAACACTCTGCAATCTGTGATTCACTGATCTGTTCAATAGCCAATGAGTAAGAAGCAAAACTCGAGTCCAACCCCAGCCAAGAAATGCAGGTGAAACAGGAAAATAATTCAGTAAGAAAAGAAAGAATATTGGGGACCGTTAAAAATATGAGGAAGACTCACCCGCCTTTTTGCGCAGAAATTAACGAGCCTAAAATACACAGAAATACAAGGGAACCAAAACAGCCAAAACAGTCTTGAAAAAGAAGAACAAAGTTGGAGGACTTATACATCTTGATTTCAAAACTTACTGAAATAAACAACATAATCAATACTGTATGGCATTGGCACAAACACAAATATGTAGATCAACGGAATAAAATTGAGAGTACAGGCACAAACTCATACATTTGTGGCCAATTGTTTTTTTACAAGGGTGCCAAGAAAAGTCAAAGGTGAGATAATGCCCTTTTCAACAACTGGTGCTGGAACAATCAGATATCCACATGCAAAAGAGTGAAGTTGCACCCCTTCCTCATATGATAGATAAAAATTAACTCAAAGTGGATCAATGGCCTAAACGTAACAGCAAAAACTACAAAGTTTTTAGAAGAAAAGATGGGTGTACATCTTTGTAACATTCGATTAAACAATGGTTTCTTACATAGAACACCAAAAGTACAAGCAAATAGATAAATTGGACTTCATCAAAATTAAAACCTTTTGTGCTCCAAAGGGCACTATCAAGAAAATGAAAAACAACCAACAAAATGGCAGAGAATATTTGCAAATTATATGTCTGATAAGAGACCTGCATCCAGAATATGTAAGGACTAGGTAACTATATGTTGGCTATGTGACTCACCAATAAAAAGATGAATTTGAAAATGGGCAAAGAATCTACTAGACAGCTCTCCAGAGAAGATACACACGCGGCCAGGAAGCACAGGCACGTGAACTGCTGCCCGACGTCGTTAGTCCCTAGGGAAGTGCAAACCGGCACCACGGTCAGGTCAGGTACCAGTTCACACCCACGAGGACAGCCAATAGCCAGCACTGGTGAGGATGCGGAGACATCGGTACCTACGTACGATGATGCAGCCACTTTAGAAAAAGGTTTTGTGGTTCCTCAAAAAGTTCAGCGTGGAGTTACCGTATGACCGAGCAGTTCCACTCCTAGGTACACACTCGAGCAAACTGGAGTCATAGTCTGCCCAAAAGCTCGACGTGGATGTTCACAGGTGCTTTTGCATGAGAGTCAAAACGTGGAAACAGCCCACAGGTCCATCAGCTGATGAAAGGATACACAAAATGTGACATAGAGCCCTACAGTGGGACAGTATGCAGCCAGGAAAAGGAACACGGTACTGATTCCTGCTGCAACGCGGAGGAAGCTTGAAAGCATTATGCTAAGTGAAAGAAGGAAGCCACAGGGTGACTATATGATTCCACTTACAGGAAATAGCTAGACCACTCAAATTCATAGAGACAGAGAGCAGACGAGTGGTGGCCAGGGGCTGGGTGCAGGGAGACGGGAGAGTGACTGCTCATGGGCACGGGGTTTATTTTTGAGGTGCTAAACAAGCTTTGGAATTAGATATTGGTGATGGTTGCACATTTTGTGAACCTATTGAAAACTACCAAGTTGTACACAGTGGTTTACAATGGGAAATTTTATGGTATGTGAATCATATCTTGATTTTTAAAATAAATTGAAAAATAGAAGGAAAAAAAGAGAAAATAGTATGGAGATTCCTCAAAGCACTAAAAGTAGACCTGCCATTTGATCCAGTAATCCCACTACTGAGTATCAATGCGAAAGAAGACGAGTCACTGTATAAAAAAGACACTGACACTTCATTTCTGCAAGTGTAATTGCAACCACATTTTTTAAGTTCTTTGCAGACAGAACCCCTCTATTTGCAGGGAAGCCCCGGATGCACGTGGGCAGGTTCTTTCTCTGTGGGTGTGTACTCCCGGCCCTCTCACCTGCATGGTGCATTGAGGAGCACAGCGGTGAAGACAGGAGACACCATCGTTATGCAATCGAACCTTGATTCCCTATTTACTTTGGGAATTATCTGCTACAAATTTTAATTCCTTCTTGGTCCCCTGTTTGCAGCTCCTTGTATCTTGCAGTATCCTCACCTCCATGGGGGTTGGACAGAGAGCCCTTAGAGGTTGCCAGGGGAGGGGTGGAGGGAGATGGGGAGTGAGGACAGAGCCGGAGGTGGGGGATATTCACGACACACACGTGGACGATCTCCTTGTGTGCTGCCAGATAAAATACAGGATAACCAGCTCCACTAAATGTCCTGATTTTTATAGTGTGTGTTCTAAACATTGCATGGGACATGCTTATAGGAAAGGATTATTCATTGTTTATATGAAATTCAAATTTAACTGGGTGTCCTGTATTTTTATTTGCTAAATCTGGCGACCCTTCTCAGGGGAGACTTTCAAACAGATCAAATTTAGAAATCATTCTCTTCCTGCCAACGGTGCTCGTTTCTATGTATGCATGTGTGTGGAAACACGAAATGCAACCTATTGCCACAGGAGTGAAGAGCACGGGGGACTTCGTAACCAGTAGCGGTAGCAGGGCTGTGTGCAGGGTCCCCTGGCAGGGAGGGGACTGCCTTAATTTTCAACCTTGGACAGAAAAGTACATGGTTAGAAATGGCAGGAAGAGGGCTGTGTGCACAGACAATGGGGTTTATGTACTTGACTGCTGTGTGCTGAATTGTGTCCCCCCGAAAGATATGTTGAAGTCCAAACCCCCCTGGTACTTCAGAGCGTGACCTTATTTGGAAATAGGCAGATGTAACTGGTTAAGATGAAGTCATACTGGAGCAGGGTGGGCCCTTAATCCACTGCGACTGGTGTCCTTTATAAGAAGAGGAGAGACACAGACACACCCACAGGGGCGAGGCCACGAGGCTGCAGAGGAGGAGATGGGGGATGTGCCCGCAAGCCAAGGACTGCTGGCCGCACCAGGTGCTGAAGGCACAGATGGAACAGACTCTCCTCACAGTTCATAGAAAGAATCAACGTGCTGACACCTGGATTTCAGAGTTTTGGTCTCCAGAACTGTGAGAGAATAGATTACTATTGTTTCAAGCCTTTTGGTTTGTGGGACTTTGCTATGTCGGCCCTAGCAAACCTCATACGGTCAGCTTCACTTGATTGCAGACAAAAAGAGGTCTCTGCGGTTAATTTCAAATCCTGAATAAAGAAAGAGGCTGTTCCATCACCCTCTGGAGTAGGGGACACACAAGCAGAGTACATCGCTATGTCCTCTGGGATTAGCAAGCTTCAAACAAAAAAGCGAGGAGAGGATCTGGCCAGACTCTTGCAGGCTTGGGGACGCTACACTGTCAGATGTTCCTAACTCAGTGTGTGTGTGTGTGTGTGTGTGTGTGTGTGTGTGTGTGTGTGCAGGCAACACTGTGTTCTATTATCTATTTACTACGCTCTGCATAATTCCTTCCCTAGTTGCGTCATCACCCAGTGGTCTTTTTGAGACGGGGAACTGGCAGGCATTGCTTCAGGGATTGCTCAACTGTGCAGACAGCGTTTAACTGAGTCAGGAAGTGTCGAAGCAAAGGTTTGAGCTACCCTGACCACAACGAGATGGAAGCAGGACGAGTTCCAACGGGTTAGCACCAAAGTGGTGGAGGAATTGACTGCTTCTTGACCTTACAGCTTCATTATACCCTCATTACCATAAAATTACCATAAAAGTTTCTAAGGAAACCTCCCACTTCCGCAGTGCTCCTGACGCCATGACACTTCCTGTTTGATCATATTTCGTCAAAAGGAGAACATCACCCTATTTCCAGGAAAACACCGTCCCTTTCCAAGAAATAACATGAATATTCCTCCCCTTGTATAGCCTATGATTAGATTGAATAGAGGGGCAAAAGGAACCATGGGGCGGATTCTCCTCCACAGGGAGAACTAGCCCTGCTCATCTGCGGAGTAGACTGTCTATACTCTCTCAAATAAAACTCAGTTTCATTTTATACTGTTGGCTCGCTTCTGAATTCTTCCTGTGTGAAGCCAAGGACCCACCTGAACGTCAAGTGACTCCCAGCATTGGGAGTCACTTTGCTTGTCACTTTGCTTGTCGTTATGAAGTCTTGAATTAAGAGAGTGGCTTGAGGCGCTGTCAGCAAGGCGCCTGGATCAGGGGATTCCAGCTGCCTCTGCCAGTCTCCCCGCTCCGGGAACATGCGGCTGTCACATCCACTCCTGCTACGGGTAAGGCAGTGCTCGGGTGTTCACCACCCTCCCCCCTCAACGCCGCCAGTCATTGTGTGGTCCAGAAATACGGCGTGATTTCAATGTGATCTAATACGCATACAAGAACACTTGTAACAAGTTCCCCATTGCGCAGGATGATGCACGGCTCCGTCATGAACAACTGAACTAACTCGGTCTCATTGAGCTCATCCGCAAGGCACAGAGGTGATGAGTTCGAGGTCAAAGTTCATGAGTCAGACAGCAGGATTTTATTCTTTGCCCACCATGGGCCAATCCTCGATGTCACCAGCTTCGTTCATTTGGTGTCTTAGCCACACTGAGTGGTATTTATGGAAGGCTTGGTTGCTTTGACATGGGTTGCAGATAAGGGGTCCCTGTCACCAGACGATTGCTTATGGCTTGGGGTTAGACTTCCTCCTTCCCCATCAAATGTCATCTCTGAAGGAGACTCTTTCCTTGAGTTAAGTTCCTTGTCCTGAAGTTCCAGCCATGTGGCTTGGGTTCTTGCCCTTTCTGATCCCCTCTTTCCTTGGCTCTAGTGCTCTCAATTTTCCTTATTGCTCCCCTCAAACTGTGCACATCACGTCTTTTAAGAGCTCACCTCTTCCAGGAAGTCTTCCGAGAATCACCCCCGTGCCTTCCGTCCTCACTGTTGATAGAATCCATCTGCGTGTGTCCCGGTTGCACTGTCATGGAGGGCAGAAGTGCAGCATGTGTCTGTTTCACCCAAACCCTTTGCTGTCTCTGTTCGAGTGCCCAATGTCACTTGAAGTTCAGTGGTGTGCTCTTCCCCTCTCCTTGTCCATGCATGAGCAGGGACTCAACAATTTTTGTTCAGTTACGTGTGACATGAGGCCACTCATGCTCTTTTTAATTAGCCCTTATGACATTCACATGAGCTATGGAGAAAATTAACGGAGGAAAAATTACAGAGCCACCCGAAGGGGTGGCGTTCTTATCACTCGGGGTTTTACCCCGTTCCCCCTATAATTAGGTTACATGTGACGCAGTGCCAGCTAATTGTCTGCACCACCCACCAGGGAACTCCAGCTCTATCTGTGAACACTCAGGCCTTCCCGCCGCAGGACAGATGTTGGGTGAGGCTCGCTTCCCACACAAACATCTGCTCTGTTGTTCCGAGCCGGTCATGAGAGCCAGCCGGCTTAGCCAAGCAAGGGTTGAATTCCTGGGGAGGTGCTTGGACCTGCCAAGTTTCTGAGCACCAGGCTTCGGCCTCTCCAACAGTTTGATGTGTCTTCCATGACTGGCCAGAGCCTCTGTTTCTGCATTTAGAAAAAAGCACCCAAATAACAGAATCCACTTCTGGGGGCTTTGGGCCAATATGAGCCTAAGAAATGAAAGTCTCTTGACATGGATAGCCTTCCACATGGACACATTGTTAGTTTTGGCAGCCACAGCTTTTTGGTCTGTCCTCAGATAGACGGTATGAACCAGTACCGGGAACTGAGAGGCTGTGTCACATGTATGTTGTGCACCTGGCCCTATCCACAGCTGTCTTCAGGGGATAACTAGGCAACCTGGGCTGGGCCCAGCTGCCTCCTAGTCCAAGAATTCTTCCCTGTGGCCTGGCAGGAGGCCTGGCCCAGCCTGGACCATGGAGGCAGCCTGCAGTGGTGGTTGATTTTTTTTTTAAGCACATAATAATTTGCAGATGTTGGCAGTTACCAGCGAAGCCAGAGCAAAGCTCCGAATGCCAAACCACAAAAATATATCATTTTAACCATCTGATTCCTGGAAATGAGGCAGCGTCACAGTAAAACAGTTCACCAAGATGAATATGGTGCTCCCTTTGGGCGGCTGGCTGGTGCCAATTGAGCGCAGATTATTGGCTATTTATCAGTTGTGTTGTTCTACAAAGACAGGGAGACATCTGTTTGCTTCTATTTATGCCATTGGAAGATCACCTGTCTTCTGCACGTGACAGTGTGCCTTTAACAATCCCAATTGCACGGAGCTCATCTTAAAGGAGACACAACAGCAGCTGCGTAGGTTCCCAATTTCTAAGTCAGGAGTTCTTCATGCACTGTGTATCACGGACCCTTTGGGCAGCCTGGTGAAGCCTACGGACCCCTTCTCAGAATAAGAACTTCAACTGCATGAAATAAATTATGTAGGATTACCAAGGAAACCATTCTTTTGAAATACAACAAAATATAACAAAAAACCCCCTGGAACTGTGGTACGATGACCCACGTACTTCTTTACCAATATATTAAAAGCCAGATTGAGTTGTCTAGGTGGAGATCGGCTAAAAGTTATTTACGATGCCCGCGACAACAGCAGTGCAGTATGCAAATGTCTGTGATTTCTACAACCGCAGGGGCGCCCAACACGGCGCTTGCTGCCTGTGCTCCCCATGGAAGAACATGCTAATGTGCAGGGAGAGACTGGTGAACATGAAAATGGAATTTTTTTCCCATCCAAGTTCACAATCCCCTGACCTCTAACCCAGGGTCAGATCCCACGTTCTGCACCAGAGCAGTGGTGGCCGCAGGCAGTGGTGGTGGCTGCAGGCACATGCTGACGTGGCCCTGCCCCAGCCATCCTGTGTGCAGGTTCCCGCTTGGTCCTGGCAGCTCTGTGGCCCTCTCGCCTCCGGCCACTGCTGAGTCCTGTCCTATCTTCCCTCGAGTCTCCTAACTACACTGGGTCCTCATGATGAGGCTAAGAAAGTTAACCCCTTTCAAGGAGTCAAACGGAATTGAATGCTTTGGTACTTTGTATACGGGCCTATACTCACACAGTGGGTCCATTCCATTCTAAATAGTTTCCTAAAGAAGCGAGACACCAGCTAAGGAAGCCTGGTTTTCAGCAAAGTGAACTAATGGCACCTGTGTTCCTTTCCCACGCTGTCACAACAAATGATCCCACACTGGGAGGCTTGAAACAGCAGAAAGTTATTCTTTAACAGCTCTGCATTTCCAAAATTTGAAATCAGAGTCAGCAGGGCCACTTTGCCTCTCAGGCTTTTAGGGGTGAATCCTTCCAATGCTTGTTCCAGCTCTGGTGGCTCCAGGTATTCCTTGGTGTCCCCGGGCCTGCAGGTGCCCCATCCAGTCTCTGCCTCTGCCTTCCCGGGATGTGTCCCCGTGACTCTCTGCGTCCTCTCCTCTTCCTGTAGGCACATCGTATGTCATTGAATGTAGGGCCCGCCCTAAATCCAGGAGAGTTTCATCTCAAGATCCTTAAACTAATCACACCTGCAAAACCTCTGTTTCAAAACAAGGTCACATTCCCAGGTTCGGGGTTAGGACTTGAACATATCCTTTTCGAGGACACAGTTCAGCTCACTACAGTGCCTGGGTTAGGAGGAGCCTAAAGAGATGGTGGGGTGTGGAAACCGGGAGGATGGAGAGACCACAGCTGGCCTCACCTGGCCCTGGCCAGACAGCCTCGTTCCAGGCACTCCCGTGAGCTGCCCATCATGGCCTTCCTGCACTATCCGGGATGCTAACCACGAACCACGGGTGGCTATTTAGATTTAAAATAATTAAAATTAAATTTAAAATCCAGTTCCTCTATTGCAATAGTGGTGAGCAGCTACCATTTGTATAGCATAGATATGGAACGTTATTAACATCGGCACAGAAAGTTATGCTGGACAGTGTTGCTCTGTCCCAACCTTTACATGTATTTTATAATAATACCTATATTAACTGCTGACTAGAATTCTCAGCTAACTGGACATTTTTTTTTTTTTGGACAAATAATTTTGTGAAGAAAGAAGCAACCACATTCTAAGCAACGCCAGAGAGCGGCCAGTGTGGCCCCCTCTCCAGGTCTTGTGGGATTGTTGTAGACACGTGACCTCCAGGACAGACTCCACATTGGAATAAGCAAGAGTGATTATATTCATGCCATCTGCTCGCTAGGCAAGGAGATACCCTGGGCTTCACTGCACAGATGTGCAGAGATTGCCATCGCCTCCTCAAACCAGACAGTAAAATGAATTTAGATTCCTTATTTTTTGAGCATTCCACATGACTGAACTTTGACTGTGTTCATATACAGGGAGGAAGGGGACCTGCCGGCCATTGGACCACCCCAGTTCCACCATTTTCTCATAGTTGGGGCATTTCTCCAACATTGAGCTGTGTTTTATAATGGCGCTAGTGAAAAATTCTGGATGGAGGTAGGTAGTTTGTGCGTCAACCAAGACAGCCCGAACAGGGCTTGTTAGCGGGTGGGGCAGCCGGGACCTGTGCAGGGGCATGCTTGGTGCCTAGACAGGGGGCTGCCGGAAGAACGGGCATGCAGAGGGCTGCAGAGTTCACTGCGGCCGGCACACGCTGAAAGGAGGGACGCAGGTGGCTGCGCCCCGGGTTCGCTCAGCACTTGCTACTGGGCCGGGGCCTGGCAGGTGCGCAGGGCTGCTTGCGTAACCTGTAGGCGGGACAGGGTCAAGCTGCAGGCACGTCCTAGAGGCTGCGGCAGTAACCTTCTTGCACACCTTGGTCCAGACAAGAATCACACTCTGTTCTTGCTGACAGCTGGGGAAACTGAGGAAGTGTGTGATCAAGGCCCAGAACTCACCCACGGGCGAGTGCATTAGTCACAGGATCAAAGAGCTGGTGACATCCCTCCCTGAGCTGCTGCCCCGAGGGGCCCCAGAGTCACGAGGCAGCCATGGGCCTGCTGGGCCACCTGGGTGCTCCCCTGCTGCCCTGGGCCTTGGGTGCCCTGGTTGGCCTTCTCACAGAGCAGTTGCTGCTTTGGGACTTACACTGTGGCACAAGCAAAACTGCAATGACAGGTGGCCTTTTCTTGAGGGAGGGTTGATCTGTGGTCTCAACTCTCCTGTGAAGGGCTGGGGACCTCAGGGGTCTGGAGACACCTTTCTCCACCTGTCATCCTGAGTCATCCATGAAAAGGAAGCTCCAGCTCCTTTCTGTCAAGTTGCATTGTTTCCCTGGAAATGTGGGGACATGCTGGGGTCACTCAGCACATCCCTGGTTCATCTAACCAGGACATGACAGAGACTGTCGGAGGCTGGGCAGGGGATGCTCTTGGATTCCTCCTGAAAACCCACACATTCCCAGTACCCTGGGGAGGTTCTAGGGATGGGGAGGCAGCCCCAAACCAAATCGGGATTTGCTGAAATGCCAACGAAGCCCCTGTGTGGTGGAGCCATGGTCAGGTGAAGAAGGAGCCCTGAACACACACAAGCCCCCCAAGACCAGCCGGCTCTGTGGGGTCACCTGGCCGAATCCACAGCCAGAGCTTGGGGTAGGGGGATGAGTGCACGCAGCCCAGTGGCTCTCACACACAGGGCGCCTTCTGTCTCCTGGGCACCTGGACACACAGACAGCAGGCAGAAGTGCCCTCCGTGCCCTGGGGCAAGGCCTGAGTACCCTTTCCCGTCCTTGTCCCATGCAGTGTGGCTCCCTCTGCCAAGACGCACCTGTGTCCCGCAGGTTAGCCCTGGGTTGTGTTCGTCTAATCCAGTAGGAAAGGCTGCCGGGTCACCTTGACTGTGCATTCACAGAGAGCTTCTGCGTAAGCCCAGTAGGAACCAGAGACATTTGCAAACAAATTTGTTATTCGATTCTTGATTCTTCTTTCATTGTGTTTCTATTCTTCCTGCACAGCATTAGTAATTTGGGGATCTGCCAATGTTCACGGGCTTTGCTGGGGTGGGGAGCGGGGAGGGACGGGCTCTCTTGCAATCTGCGAAGGCTTCTAGGCTTCTCTCAGAAGGTAAAATGTTTTCCTTTGTCAGGGCGGATTGCCAAGGGTAAGGACACACGGCCGACGTTGGCCAGAGGAATGTGGCGTGTGGGGACGCACAGGAAAGAACGAAGAGCTAGCTGCAGAGGTTGGCGAGGGGATTAGCTGAGGTCCGCTGGGGGCTGCTGGCAAGGTGGGTAGATGGCATCTCCAGAGCGGCCTCGGTGGAGGCCAACCTTGTGGTTATGAAATGCAGTTTTGAAAAGATAATTATACTGCAGTGCTGCTCAAATTTATTCCAAGAACTTGTAAACTTGCTTACTCACTGTGTTGGAGCTGCGGGGTCAGCTCTGCTCACTGTAGACATAAATGACAGGTCTTTTTATTTTTCTTTCTGCAAGGAACTTGGCCATCAAGCACATAATGGCCTGGCTTACGTCCCTCTTCCTGCTGTACTTTGGTTTTGATGCCAGAGCATTCATTGGTAGCTAGGACGCTTCTGTCACTAAAAGAGGTCAACGTGTTGTCCTGGGAGGGGTGGTTGTGTCCCTTTGGAAACCACGTGCCCAGAAGGAGCCCTCCCTGGGTGAACGGCGTGCTGCCGGATGAAGTCAATGGCAAATGTCAGCGTTCACTACAGTCATCTGAAGATCTTTCGAAAATGCAGATTTCTGACACTGTCCCGGGGAACCTGGTTCGGCAGGCCTAGGAACCTGCCTTCTCTTCAGCACGCCCAGGGTGAACTCGAGGTTGAGGAACCCTGGTGTGGGTTCAGAAGGCACGCTCCCTCCACGTGAAACTGTCTCAGAGAAGACACCATACAGCTCACCTGTGTTTTGACACAAAATGCCAACATTTCAATCTATGTCAAAACAGGATCTAGCCTGATCAATGTTCTACCTGGAGTTGGATTAGGGGCTACAAGAAATACAAAGGTCTAAGTGCCAGGCAAGTGCCTCTGCTCCTAGTGACTGCTACAGCACCACGGAAACACTTACTTTCATTAGAGCTGGAGGAGCTTCTCTTCCTTTGTGCGTTAAACCGCTGTTTATCGAGCACGTCCAGGTCCCAGACCCGGCTGACAAGACGGCAAATGAGACCAGATCCCACGCCTACCTTTCTGGAGTCCACCTCCACGGAAAGGGATTGATGTCTTGAAACACCATTGCTTTGCTTTCTCCTCTGCACTTCCAACCTCTCTCCAACCAAGGCATCCACGGTCTTGCAGAGAAAGAAATACTCCACATTTAATTCGGCTATGGAAGATCGTGGTCTGGGAATGCAGTTCAGAGCCGTGGCGTAGTGTGGAGTACTCAGGAACTGTCAGTTCAGAAATAATACACAGCGAGTCTTCCATGAAGTCTGGTTATCGTAGCCCTTAGAACCAATCCGCCCTTTTTGCCAATCCAAATGTGATTCTGGTGCTGACCACCAGAAAGACCGGGGCTGGGACGTCACTTTTACATCATGTGGCTTCACCCTTGTCCTGTGCCTCCATGGCACCTTCTGGTGTCCGCCCTCCAGTCTAACTTTGACAATTCTTGGGATAAATGCCTCTGGATGTTCACAGAGTCAGCAGTGTCTTAATTGTAAAGCCAAAGCTGTGGCTGTGGCTTCAGGTCAGCCCCCTCCTATGGAATGAAACACCTGGTGGGGATTAGGAAGGGGCCTACCCCAGAGCCCTGGCAGCCCCCATCTCCTGGGCATGGGCTGAGTGGGGGTGGAGCAGGGCTAGCCTCACGCTGTTCCTTGCCCCATGAGGGTGGGCACACCACCACCAGCTCGCTGAACTCTCACGCCCGCCCTGACTCTGTGACCTCCTCTGAGCCTCTGAGCTCTTATCTAGACAGTTCCCTTTGCCCAGAGAGCCCTTCCAGCCATCTCCACATGCACAAATCCCACCAGCCATCAAAGTCTAGCTGAGATACCTTCCCCGACAGAAGACTTTTCTGCCCACACCTTTGAATTCCTTCTGCACCGTTGGCATGACTTCCCCGTTTCCAGGTTTGAGTTGCCATGGTGATTCTCCTGCTTTACTCTTGGGAAAGGATTGCACTGGACTTCTGTGTTTCCCCAGAGCATCCGAGTCTGACCCTGAGCTGGAGAAAATACTCAATAAGGGACGGACGTGTGCTCCTGCAATTGCCTCAGACCCAGACCAGCAAGATGCCGTCCCGGGCTGCAGGGCTGGGTGCAAAGTGCAGGCGGAATGGCCACTGCGCTGGCTGCGGCTGGGCTGCTGATTCGAGAAGCGGTGAGAGAAGCAGACATCCACCCTTCACGCTGTGAATTGCCCAAACTACCAAGGATAGAGATAGCAGAACAATATTTCCAAAAAGCTACCATTTCCAAGCGTCCCTAGTGTACGAGGCAATTCATATACATAATATAACTTGACTCTCACCATTGCCTGCAGTGCTCATTCAATCATCACCGTCATTTGACAACTGAGAAAACCAAGCTTTGGGAAGTTTGTATGACTTGCCTGAGGTCCCACCACTCCCTAAGGGTCAGGGGCAGGGTCTCAACTAAACCCATGCTTTACCCAAATGCCGAAAACCACATTGTAAAAATAATAATTCTATAGTTTAGTTTTTAAGTTTATGAAATGCTTTTCCTTGCCTTTTCTCATGTGACGTAACAGGCAGATCTCAGAAATTACTTTATACGCATGCTGATAAAAATTAATCGTATTCAAACCCCTACTTCCGGTCAGGGGGAGGACAGGATGGCTAAATTCACAGGTGATGGGTGCAGTATGCACTGTCTGCAGAGGGCACATTTGTAACTATGACTCGAATGGTGCAAAGGCAATATATGCAACCTCAACCTTTGTACCCCCATAATATTTTGAAATTAAAAAACCCCAAATCCCTACTTCCCAGCTGGCTGCCCATTGGGGTTGCCTGGAGAGCTGGTTCAAACCAGACTCTGGTCCCACAGATCCGGGATGGTCCCCAGCTTCCAGCTGACTTCCATGGGCTGCCAGATTTGGGGCCTCCAATTTAGGCTGTCGTGTGGCCCAGAGAGCCAGCATAACCAGGCTGAGGCTTCATTCTTTTTGGGGGACAACTGGCCACACGCTCCATGGACTGTGGGGCCTTAAGACATTTCTCAGTCGCCCCAGACTCGGTGGGATGGGCCTGCTGTCCGGAACCCACTCTGATGTGCCAGGCCCCTGAAGTCCAGACTCCAAACTCCAGACTCTTCTCTCCACCGTCATTTCTCTCTCTTACTTGAAAATTTTTTCAATTTTTTGGCCTCATATGTTATTAATCTATTAAATATTTCCTTCCTCTTTCCTTTCTTGGGTGGAGGAAATGTACGTGAGAAAGAGAATTCCAGAGTGGGACTGAGGATCCCAATCTGCAGTGGGACTAATGCACCCTGGAGCTACAGGGGGACTCAGGACCCCCGAGGTCTGCAGCAGGACTCAGGATGCCCGTGTCTGCTGCCGGATCCAGGACCCTCGCCTTTGTACCCCGGCAAATCCTTCTGGTTTACACGGCCTCTAAAAGGCTGATTCTGGATGCTCCATTTCCTCTTGTGTCAATGACGCACACGTCCACCCTGCCTGACTCCCCGGGTCACTTAGCACCAGAGAACCATAAAAGTATTTTGAAAAATATGAGGCCTAATGCAATGGAAGGGTGGGGCTGGGGACCGTGTGGCTGAATAGGACTTGCGTGGGCTTGAGGTCATAGACAAGATGACCCGGCCCCCTGATTTACCTGGGACAGTCACAGTTCACACCGGTGACCAGTCAACTCTCAAAGCTGACGAGGCTGTGGGTAGCCTGGTCATAAGCACCGATCCTTGGAATCTTGGCCTGATCACTGAGTCTCTCTAAGTCTTGGTTTCCTACTCTGAAAAATGTGGGTCCTAATGCATGCATTTAGGGGCAGATTGCAGATGTCAAAAGAGAGGTCAATTGAGAGCTCTTTATAAACTAAAAATAAAAATCAAATAGTGGTGTCATTATCGTTAAGTCCAGGAGGTGTGAAATCGGGAAGCACTATTTCAGGTAAGCCCTAGAACCGGGTTCTTCTCCAGGGGCTGCCCCTTCCCTGTCGTGGATCCTTCTTCCTCTGGCCCAGGGGACCATCTGCTTTCCTGCCCCAGCCCCAGTTAGCTTTTCTGAATAGCAGAGGGATTGCAGTCTGGACTTCCAAGCTGCCTCCCAATGTTAACATTCTGTGATTTCGTGATTCTAAGGAATGCCTGGCCTGCTGGTGTTGGTTGGTTGTTTCCTAAGAACAAAGAAAGCCAGACAAACTAAACATGAAACACAACCCCAGCAATGAATTACACGGGCTTTGAAAAAGGCATTAAGCAAGAATGGCTATGTCTGATGCTGGGCCTGCGCCCTTCCCAGGGCCTGGGACGTGGAATCAGATGTCTGAACTTGATATGCACCTGCAGGTACAGTTACGGCTTTTCATCTGCCAAGCACTGTTGTTCGAGCTATTTGAAAGCACTCAATAACTTTCTTGGAAAAGCCATGTGTTATATGACTCTTTGTTTTCCCAAACAATATTACTGATGTTTCGTTACAACTTATTCCAGCTCCTTGGCCTCATGCAGAAGGGTTTTTTTTTGGTTTGGATTTGCTCTGCTTTTGTAGAGTTTCCTTGCCATCCCTGGGGATGGCCCCCGGCAGTCACATTAATGTTGTGTTATGTGCTTGGGAAACATCTTGGGTATTAGATAATGGGATTATTGGAGGGAGTTTGACTAGAAGATTTACAGATGGGATCTGAGGGCGCAGGCTTCTCAGAACCTTGGCTCCAGGACAGAAATAATAGAAATCAGAGAAAGAGCGAGCGAGAGAGAGAGAGAGAGAGAGACAGAGAGAGAGAGAGAGAGAGAGAGAGACAGAGTGAGACAGAGAGAGAGAGAGAGACTTTTTATTTCTGGGTTAATCAACCTTGGGCGCCAGGGCCGGGCCAGGCTGGCAGCCAGGTAAGGGCAGGCTGACAACCCAGGCCGGTGGTCCCACTCCTGGCCATTCCTGAGCCCAGGCTCCACGCCTCAGGGGGGACCAGTCACCCTGCGCCCTCTGACCAGACCCATACCAGGAGGCTGGCTGGGGGGCCCAGTGGCTCAGAGTATCTTTGCCTCCACCTGCATGGCTGTCTGGCTCTTGGCCAACAGACTGTAGCTGCAAATTCCTACCAGTTGCCCCCATTTGGGGCAGATGAAGTCACTGTGGAGTCTCCTTTGCAAAACACAACAGAACGAACAATCCCACAGGGGTCTCCTCTCTCCATACAGTTTTTGCCTCGATTGGACCCTCGCGTCACAAACAGAGTCCACACTATCAGGTTCTCTCTGAAGCGTGGCCGCACAGGCTGCACCTGGCCGTTTGTTTGTCCTGCATCCGCACTGCACAGGCAACGGGGCAGCTGGACCTTTTCAAAAACCCGTTCTGCAGGTCTTCAAACCTGTTCTGTGGGGCGCGGGAAGCCCCCCGCTGAATTCCTGCTTTGGCCGAGTTGCTTCCCCTTAGGGACCATCTCTCCTTCCTTCTGCAATCCCCATTCTGTTCGTTTCTCACTGTGCCTGCCAAGACATGGAGCTCCGGGCCTCTCCCTCCTACGTACACAAAGCATCGTGTCCGTGTGCAGATTTGGCCGACGGCTTGGGGGCTGGGGACGTTTATGCTGCAGTAATACCAACAACTTTGGGAAGAAGCATTTCTGTGCCTAAAAACACCGCATGGGCCATTTGCTCCGTTCCCGGCGCCCACTGCCTTCAGCTTCCCTCCCCTGCCTGCCCCGCCTTTCTATAATACTTCTTGCCCTTCCCCAAATTCTTAAGATAATTCCTATCGCCACAATGTAGCTACTTCTCTTACACTGATTCGTGTCCTCAGGTTCTTAATCTCTACCCTAAGCAGCTGTATTTGGTGATATTTTGCTAACCAGTGACAGTCACTTCCCAAAAAGATATTCTACTAATGTCAAGGTAATACAGTTTTGGAAATGCATGCGGGATGGGTTGGCCATATGACAGAGATTTAAAATCACAGATCTTTATCTGACCAGTACTTGCTAAGCATCCACTCCTGGGGATGGAGCGATACCAGGCCCACATTCTTTGTGCTCAAGGTACTTTCAGTCTCATAAGAGAGACGGCGCTCAGTGAGCAATGTCGTGGGCTCGAGTATCTGATGTGCCAGTGGAGAGACGGAGCCAGCGCCTTGACAGTTCCAACTGGGCCGTCGGGGAGAACTTGTCAGAGCAAACGGCCTGCAGCTAGACCTAAGAGATGTTGGAAACATGCAATGGAGGGAGGGGAAGAGGGAGGACCCCCAGGTGGAGTCCACGGGTTCTCAAAGGCTGGGAGGCAGCGCCATGGACAGACGGCACAAGGCGGGGATGGGAGGAGTGGGGAGACTTTCTTTCTGGTCTGGTGCATAAGGAGCTTGGAAGCCGTCACTCTGAGCACACAACTGGAAGAAAGCTCAACGAACTGAAATCAACAGTTCTTCTTAGATCCATCAGAGAACTGAGGTCACAGGCCAAACCTCTGCCCCCAGACTTAGACAAACAGGCAGATGTAGATAGTCCCAAAGTACGGGGGCGGGAGCCTGCGTGGGAACCAGCACCGGGTTCCGTTGACCCATATATGTGGCTTTCTGTAAAAACTTAGGAGGAATGCTAAAGACACAAAAGGAGTTTGGAAAAAAAGAGCACGCATCAGAATCCGACTCAGGTATGGCAGAGATGTAGGAATTATCAGATCAGGAATTTAGAATAATGCTCATCACTGTGCTGAGGACTCTAATGGACAAAGTGGAAGGAACAGGGAGCCCAGGATTCAGGTCACGAACACAGGGGTGCTCTGAGGAGGGGCGCGAGGGCAGGTACCTGGGGCACACCTTTGCCTGCCGTGTGCCCCCCTCGGGGAGCTGCACTCCCTGCCTGAGACGGGCCAGGTCTGGGCTCTTCTGAGCCACTGGTTCGTCTCCGGGGTCCTCTCCCAGCAGCCCCAGTGCCCCAGTGAACCAGGACAGCACTGACGGCAGGGTGACAAAGACTGTGGGGCTTGCTTTGTGCAAGGCCAGGGTTCAGCTGAAATCTGGCTTCCTGGAGTGGAGGGCAGGAAAGGGGGCTTGGTGATCGCAGCATGACAAAAGCAGTGACTTTTTATTGTTTTAGAAGACAGATGTGAGAACACATCATCATGCCCGCCTTCCTTCCTTCCTTCCTTCCTCCTCAGTCACTCAACATTTACCGCCAGGCTGTGCTAAGTGAAGTCACTCTTTCTTCAGCAGCCACGGGGAGAACTGCCCATCGATAAATACAACGTCAGCGAGACAGTAACTGGGCCCTGAGGGGGTGTGGGTGGGCGCCGTGGGGAGGCTGGGGTGGCTCAGCGGGAGGAGAGGTCAAGTGGGCCTTGGATAAGGCCCCCAAGGGTAGGCCCCACAGGAAGGCCATCCCCTCCCCTTGGAGGGGATGCTGGCTTTGCCTTCCTAGACCCCCTCCCTCCCTACTGATGACAGACCTCGTCCCCTGACCACGGGGGGCGGGGATCGGCCGCTTGGCAGTGACGGCAGACCCAGGCCCAGTGGCCACACCAGACACGGCAAAGCAAATAGTCCCCAAGCTTGAGATCTCTCCTCACGGACGCGCTCTGATCTAAGCTTCTGCTCCAGTGTTGCCATGGAGAATTCGACAGAGTCTTCCTCATTGAAGTGGGAGCTTCAAATCCATTCCGCAAGCCCTTTGGCACGCCCGTCCCTCCTGCAAGGTTTGGCCACCAGCAAAAAAGGGGCTGCTTGGCCTTGTGGTCATCTCCATTAGGCCCAAAAGTTAGAATTCCATTGGAGGAGAGTTCAGGTTGCAGCAAACACACACTTGCACAGGTGCAGGCCCAGGCCCTGGCACAAGGTCCTCCAGAGGGTGGCTAGGGCCAGCTCTGCACGGTGGACATGACGTGTGGGCATCACACAGTAGGGCTGGGGCGCTGGGTGGGGGCTCCAGGGAAGGAGGGGGTGCAGCGCCCGCCAGAAAGAGCTGTGGGTTTCTGGGTGCACGTGCGTGTGTGCCCACAAAACAGGTGCAGGAGCTGACCCCGTGTACATGCCCACTAAGGACACTCCTCGGACCGAAACTTCGAGTCTTAACACTGTTTCTTCATTTCTGTTTCAAAACAGGCTGGGTCTGATCCGGATCCTACTTTACATGACCCGGGAAGAGACCGTGGCAAAACCGTTGAGAGGGATGGATCAGAAATTGGCAGAATAAATGACACAGAATCTGAGATCAAAGCTCTAATCCCATTACCCATTTGGATGATCCTCTGAGGGACAGGCATGGAAGGACACCGCTGTGCGTGACCGAGGAGAAAAGTGGCTCTGAAATTGACATGGCCTCTTTTGTTCAAACAAAACAGACCCCTCAGTGCCTTCATCCATCACTGGCCCAAACCAGGACCCCAAGCCCAGACGCACGATCTGTCTGCTGAAGGCTGTGCACGGGCTGCGTCTGCCGTTGCCATCCCTGTCGGTGTGAGCAGAGGCCATGGCTGTCCCTGCACAGAGCCTGCTCTGCTCAGGCGCCCAGTGTTGAGTCTGTCTGAGAGCTTCACCTGGCCTCCGGGAGGGATGGGCCTTCAGTGCTGAGCAGCAGGTGCCATTGTCCTTCCCTGAGTTCTGAAGAAGCTGAGTGGCCCTGGCACGGGTCCAGGAGATGGGCCCCAGCTACCCAGGACGGTCGCTTGGCCATGCCACCTCCCCGGGGCCATGGGACTCCTCTAAACCTCAGTGTGCCCATCAACCAATGAGGCAATAATTGTCATTGGGTTTTTACTGGAATAAAGTAATGCTGGGCTTCCCATTTGTTAGATGGTTGGTGATATTTAAGTCGACAGCTCAGCTTTACCTATTTTCTTCCCAAAGTGACGTCATGCTAGTGACCGGCAGTGGAGACAGCGTTCTCCGCAAGCCGGAGTCCCGCAGCACTGGCCAGGTGCTGGCTCCTCGCTGCCCGCAGGTGCGGCTGTGTCTGGCTTCCGCAGGGCCTGACCTCGTCCCCTCCTGCTCAGCCTGCGGTCTCAGGCTGCTAAACCACAACAATTAGAGGGCTAGTTTTATGGAGAGCCTCAGACGGCTAACTCACTTCGCCCGGGTAATTATAGCGGGGTGGAAGCTGGCGGTTGGCTGTCGTAAGCGTTTAGAATTCCAGCACCAACCATGGCTTTCGTTTCTGTGTTAAATACACTAAACTAGGGCAGGGGCTCTCAAGCTCCGCCACACTATTGACATTTGGGCCTGAATCATTGTGGACTGGGCTGTCCTGTGCAGTGTAGGATGTTCAGCAGGGCCCCTGGGCATTGTTTGCAAAATGCCAGTGGGATCCCTTCCCCCTACTTGGTGACAACCAAGACCGTCTCCAGGCCAGGGGCAGGACAAAGGCAGGAGAGCAAGGCACCTGCACTTTCGTGGCCCTGTGAGGGGGGACTTCTTTCTGTCTCCGTGTGCTTGGCCTTACTGTAGTCCTGGCCCCGCTCCAGACATGGTCAAAAGCCCCCTGAGGGAAATCGCCCCTGATTGAGAACCACAGAGACAGGGGCTTTCTCCCTGCAGCTGTGACCTTCCCAGGGCCTGCAGATCTCAGACAACTCAGTACATCCTGAATATCCTCTGCTCTGTACCTGAAACCACCTCCATGTGGCTTCACAACCTTGG